>KI669494.1:559493-712275 GCA_000507405.3 Kwoniella heveanensis BCC8398
TCTCTCTCTCTCTCTCTCTCTCTCTCTCTCTCTCTCTCTCTCTCTCTCTCTCTGTGTGCGTGTGTGTGTCTGTCTCTGCTAGCCTATAAATACTAGATCGAATCGAATCGTTCTTTTCCTCGATAGGCTCATGTCTTCTGGTAGAGCAGAGAGGGAGGACCTACAAGCTGACCACTTGACTGATCGATTGTCCGATTCAGCCTCGCACTGGGTCTGTGGAAGTGCTCAAGTATGGGCATATTACCTACCGGTTCAGGGGATTGGCTGCACTTTGAAACGAGGTTAGACGTGAGTCGAGTCCACCCTAATCTGACCCCTGCACCTATCGCATTCGCATACAGCACATTATTCCCACATCTCCTGACAGGACACTGTCGCTGCTATCAAATCCTGCTACCATCGCCGCTGCCTTAGGTTGACAATGATCGCGCTGACCAACGTCTCTTTTCGTCTTCGATTTCGTTGTCCCTTTTTCCATTTGTCTAGCCTCCCGAGTGGTCTGCTATCAGGTCATTTTCGCTAGGATAGAGAAGACTAGAGGCATAACCAATCAGCTTGTCCGAAAATCCTGATCGTTTCAATAACTATGTGACCACTGTGACAGATGGCATTACGCACAGAAGCACAGACTGACCTATGCATTAGTGTCAAGTGTCAGTATGAGTGATACGATAGTACCACCTTGGGCACTCATCTTGTGCTTCAAATCGGATGTGAGGGGAGGGCGCTCGTCCAGTGTTCCATCGACTATGGGCTTCAGACATCATATGTATGCTGTTGCTGTGCATCCAGAAAATCTGTTATGCTCCTGTCGGTGTTGCTTGACAGTTCAATAAGTGGGCTTGTCGCGCTAAGGGCTACATCGGCGTATCTCTTCTAATCTCCCAATCTCAACCTCTAGCCTCCAGCATATGATGAGGGTTCTTTTTGGCTGGCTGCTTTCAATCTGTCTAATTGCTATATAAGTTGAGAAGCCTGGTTCAGATCATGTTCCTCTACCCCCTCTCTCTTTCGATGCCTCGGAAACGATGTCGACGGCGATTGCAATGGCGGATCTTGCCTATCGTCCGCCGGTGCACCATCCTTCTGATCGACTCGGTCGCTGATGCTTTCTCCTCCCTTCGCCTTCACATCAGACTGTTGTTGCTCGAGCGCCTTCGTCGTCTTCGGCCCTTGATACTCTCCCACCTTCTCATAGAACAACATGAACACCGCTCCCCTAGCTTCATACAGCGCTTCCTCGCCCACTTCATCCACGTCGGCATCGCTGATCCTCAACCATCCTTTACCTATCCCAGGTCCTAAGCCCGATGGTCCATCTTGGTGATCTCTAACTTGACCGAAATAGGCGCATGGCTCGCATTGACATCCATCAGGGCATGATTTGTTGACAGTGGACGGTCGGAAAGGTCCTGACCCCTCCTCCTTCTTCCAAGAAGAAACGGGCGGAGGTGATGGTTTTCGACGGATACAAATGAAGTGGCCGGATGAGTGGGTGTAGCCATAATGTAGGATCATGGACTCCAACCTGTACAATACTCTTCTCTGTATCGGTTCGATCGACCGCCCCGCTTCGTCAGCTCCAGCTCCGGCTCCGGTGGGATCACCAAGCCCGTCTTTCACGTTTTTTGCGAGCATCGAGGCTACATTCCCATTGCCTCTCTCCTCCCAAACTCCATTCGCTGTGAACCTCGTCAAGTCGAGATACATGGGGAAATTCACCCTCGCCGTCTTCTTGAGCACCGCGCCATAAGGTGTGAATTCCGATCGAATGAACAGTAGTCTCAGTGATTGAGGGGGTCGAGTGATGATACCTTGTCGGATCGAGCTGGTTCTCGCCGTCTGCCATTTCACAGGTATCTCCGCTGAACCCTCCGTCAACGGTGAGGGCGGTACGAGATTCTCTCCGAAGTGGGATACGGTCCCGGATTCCAGCATCTGCTGCAGCCTGTTCTCGGCTCGCCTAGCATCCCTAGCTCGCTTCTTCCTGGAATTAGACAGCTTGTCACTCTCGCTGCTGTGTTCTCCTAATATTCCATTAGGGAATGCGGTGGGTATCCCTTCTAGCGCAGAGAACGAGCCTGATTCCACCGAGGCTTTCTGATCGATCTTCTTAGGCTTGGTATGGCTGGGTGGTGAGGATAGCCTTTCTACTTCGAGCCTGTAGTGGTTGATTGTCTGGCGTAGCGAGCACATCTCGCATGTGACTTCGCTCAGGTGTTCAGGTGATAGGTACTCCGCTATACATGCGTCAACAGTGACATCGCCCTTCAAAGACATATGTAATCAGAGTGTCAGCTCACCGCCGATTACTCTCGCTCTCACCGCAGAATCAATCGGAAAAACGATAATGGAATGCGGATAGCGGCAAAGTCGGCGACACTGACTCACATGTAACGGAATCGGCAGCTCCATGCCTCCCAGCGTGTCCATACGTACGTTCTCACTCCAGCCGCAAGTCTGGCAAACTCTCCGTCGGGCCATCAGCCCTTCCCAGGGCTGAGCGATACCCCTGATCTTATCCCTCCTTTTCGCACCTTCGACATCTCCCCGTTTCACTCTAGCTTTAGCTCTTGAACTACTTCCTTTCCCGAGAGCTGTCTCGCTATCGTTCTTCCCGCTAACGTATCCTTGCAAGGATAAGACTTCGCCAAGACCCCTCACGCGAGCGATCTCAGCGGCTACTTTGACAGCTTCATTGGAGATAGCTTCGGCCAGTACGACGAACAGCTCGTGTGCGTCCTGTTGTTCGCGCGTGGAGAGCAGACGTCGGACAGCTGGAAGCTCCTGTAGCGGTATAAGGAGATTGTGCGGCCGTAAGGCCGGAGGGGGTCTAGATTGGGGCGTGTTGAGGTCTGCTCGGATATGTCGCATAGGTGGGAATTGTGCGTCAGCGTCGGCGAAGTCGAACATCCGAGAAGGCTTGCAATTTTCCCGAGGTAAGTGATAGGCAAGACGCCAGATGATACACCGATGGATGGTTGGTGAGACAAGACAGCGCAAGCTCACCTCTTATCACATCAAGAAGAGCATCCGTCACCAAAGTAGGCACATCTGCCTCCACAGCAAGCTCTACGATCTTCTCTAGGTGTTTCACGAGCGAAGTGATGGATGCGAACGCCTATGTATTGGGTTCATCTCGACGTTTAGACTAATCACGACAACCGGAATCACGGACAACGGCTCACCTGTAGCACCGAATTCATATAGCATAACGTCCCACTAAGATTTACCATGCCCGGGTAGTAACCTTCAGTAGACACTGAGATTGTCATAGTAAACTTGTTTGTCAGCGGGACAAACCTTTCTCCCCAGAGTGTAGCGAAACTGAGTTCTAGACCAGCCATGGATGGAGGTCTAGCCACGCCAGATACGGTCTGGGAGTCGACGGACTTCATAATAGTCCAAGCCAGCTCGCTTGGCCTAGGAAAGGCAGACTCAGAGTCAGATCCAAAAGTTAACTCACCAGAACTGCGCTGGATATCTTCATCAGCCGCCCTGCGCCTCCGTCTCCGAACCTTCTTTGTAACCATTTCATTCCCCGACCCATCATCCCCATCACTATCCTGCATCACCTTCTTTCTCCCGCTCCCGCTGCCACTCGCATTGCCGGTCCACAGCCTGCTGAGCAAGCTGGAAGCGACGACCATTTCGTGTAGCTGGAGTGCGAGCTGGCCGAAGAACGATGCGAGTAAACCCAAAAACAAGTCTAATGGCGGAGGAAGATATCCCTGTACCCGCACGAATAAGGGCAAGACGGCCGATGGGATAATCGTCGGGGTCTCGTCTATGGCTTCTATCGATCGTGGATCTTCTTCTTCGGGATGATTATGATCCGGTTGAACAGACCAGGTGGTGGAGGCCTTGGTCGTGGTAGGATTATTCGAGCGATTATCAAGCTCAATCTCCTCGTTTTCGCTATATTCGACCTGAGACACCGCTCTAAAGCTATGATTATGATCGTTCTGGGCGCTTGTTATTGGAAAGGTATTCACAGGGGTATTGAAACGTCGCCTCATCTCAGCTGAAAACTGCTCGCATGGCACCAGCTTATGCGATCTTATTCGACATCTACAGTCTGCGTGCTGGCCAAATGTGAGCGGGTTGCGCCCAGTGGTGGTCTCTGCTCTGGGCTGAGCACAATTCCTCTCGGTCCGGACGGAGTACACTGCCGGTGAGTGTGGATCTCCGTTGATGGAATCTCGCTTTGGGTGATCGATGGGTGTGTCAGTTGGGTGAGATCGTGAAAGGAGACTGTGACTGCAACTGGTGACAACTTTGTCCTTTTCCTCTTCAACCATATAGCCGCTGACGTTGATTAATTGATGCTTGATGCTGCTGTGAGACACAAGTCGGCGATCGCCGACTCCTGCCTCTTAAGTTACGCGTTCAAGAGCTGATCATGAGCAGCCTGCTACAGGCCAACAATAATGTTTGACAAACAATACATATATCATACCATTCGTATCACATCAATCAAGCTCTGTGCAGAGTATAACGGTATAGAAAGGGCAAGCGTCATGTCATCAGCTCAAGATGAAGCGAGGCTCCAAAATGCTAGAGAGACGATTGACTGTGAGTACTGGGACTCGTACTGTCGTTGATGATTGCGGCCACCGTGGTCCGGCTTGGTCCTGGTTCTAATCGTAGTGTTCCGCTTCTTGCTTTGCTTGGTATATGACACGCCGAGGCAAGATACGTACGATGAGAATCTACTGACTGACTGACTGACTGACTGCGTCATTCATCGGTTCATTGAATTGCAGCCCTTCACGACCTCTCACAGCTCCTTAATACAGGTTAGTCGGATGCATCAACTCATTACCTCTTGATCAAGATCGTCTTGGGAAATCTCACTTCCCTCAGCCCCTCCTCCTTCTCCCTTCTGCCTTGTGAACGTGATTCGACTGTGACAGTCTCGCGATTAGGGCGGTCGAACCCATGAGTCGACTCTGGCCCAGGGGCGAAGGAGGTCGAGTGACGCCCTCTTAAGACTAGGCTAGTTCCGTGAGCTAATCTGGGTGATGGGCAATCATGCGTTGACACCGCAGGCCTCGATAAGAATACGCTCTCGATCTGTGTGGGAATGATAGAACAAGGTGCTAATCCCGATACACTCGCTGTGAGTATGGTTATTATCCCCTCTTCATATGTCATCTCGTTTTGCTCTGCCTCGACATATCGATGTAGCCCTTCTAAACCTAAATATCGCGTCGTTCTGTCGATCTGAATACAGCGCAGCATTGAAAGGGAATAGTCATTGACCCCAAGCTGCCTGTACATGTATGTACATCGCTTTCCCGCACCTCACCTATCTAGGCCGTCATCAAGGAGCTGAGAAGAGAGAACGAAGCTATCAAAACGCAGGGCACGGGCTGAGCCAAAACTACGGAGCGGTGTCAGCCTCTGAGCGCTGACGGAGGGGAAGCCACGGGAAGGGTCAGTGAGAGTTGAAACAAGATCGCTGTGTTTCGTTCAAAGCTTCTGTACATTAGCAGTTGTATAGCACCAGTATGAAGCCATAGACTTTCTCCACGGAAGTCACTCGCCTCATCGTAGGACAAGGTATCATTTGCATCAGCCATTGGCGGAAATGATCTATGACCGATCGAAACTACATTCGCATACACTGTCTGAACATGTTAAGCGACATCTGTTTTTTTTTTGGCTGATACCCCTTCTGTGCTGGGCCTGCTGCTAGCCAAGTTCTCAGACGGCGATCAGCAATGACCTTAGTCGTGCTTCATCGTGCCCCCAATAGCGAGCGTGAGGGTCGAGGGGAGCTTGGTGTCTCCGATTGAGGAGAGAAGGGCGATCGAGCCCACAACAAGCGCAGTGAGAAGGACGGTTGAGAAGACGAGAACGATGAAAGGGCTGGAAATATTTGGTGGAAATTGATCAGCGGCTAACGTCCAAGTCATCGCATGATATGGCGTCCGTTCCTGCCTTGTGAAGGAAGGCGTGGAGATCTTCTGGGTCCTGGGGCGCGTTCGATCAAGCCCTGACTCAGCGTGAGGTGACACAAGACTCACGTGGAGTAATCGTCCTTCTGGCATTCTACGCCCGCATACCCATTCTTGCATTTACATCCCCAGCATTCTCCATCCGCGTTCTTGCCCTTAAGAGAGCACGATCCTCGACCGTTGCACTCTGTGGCGTCCTCGCAAGTCTCCTTGGAGGTGTAGCACGCGTCAGCGAGGGGAGTCTTATCCTCGTCCTTCTTGTGGAGGGCAGGAGGAACGGCTCGGGAAGTGAGTCGTCTGTTGAACGAGGGACTTGAAGAAGAGTTGGGCCGGATGATGACGAGGAGAGGTGGTGAGTTGGGCGAGGTCATCTATATGAAGATCGTAATATCGTCAGGTCAGGTCAGATTCGGACCTGGTTGAGAAGCGGCGCGAGGGCAGAGATATTGGGAACGAACACGACGACAGAGCAGGGGAGCACGCACAGACTCGAGACCAGCCTTGACACCCAATCTACCGGTCTCCCAAACCTCTTCACCTCGCTGAATGTCATTGAAACCCGAGATGGAGATCGCTTCCCAGGGGTATGAGCCGTGGTTGTGGAAGGGGATCGAATCGGCAAGCGCGGTGAGGCATGAGAGCTCGTGTCCGAGGGCAGCGGCGGCCTCTGCAGTTCCGAGTGGGAGCGATGCACAGACCGCAAACTAGGGCGTCAGTCATAAAACACCTCGGTTGTACTTCACTCGGGATCGAGGGGGCTGTGAGATCGACGGCACCGCGAGTCGATGATTATGCCTGTAGATGAGGAAGGAGCAGATGGGAAATGGCGTGGACTTGAACTCACTCGTTCCAGCCATGTCGAACACATCCTTGAAAGACTTTACAAGATCGGGGACAGAATCAAGGATATGGGCGAGAAGGCTCTTGGCTTGGTTCAAATACGGTTGGAGGAGGAAGTCTGTCGAGTCGTCATCGTTCAGATAAAATGCTGGTTCAGGTAGAGAAGTAGGCAAGACATCTGTCAAGGAGGAGATATTCGATGCGAGCGACGACAGGATGTCAGTCCACTCTCATTTCGCAGTAGGTTCATTGACTCGTTGTCACTCCTTCAATTCGCGTTTCCGCCAACAGCTCGCTGATTGCGGGAAGTGCGAGATCACGATACAATATATAGTCTTGTAGGATAGCGTACTCAGTACCCACCTTGAGGCAGTACACCGCCATCAAGCACGACAATCCTAGCTTTCTCTTCGCCTTTCTCACCATTCCACATATGCATCAAGTGACTCCACATGCCCTCGTCGCTTGGGATCTCGTCGAAGTCGCCCAAGCCTTCACCTAGGTGATGGGAGAGTACAGCTTTCGCCTGGGCAGCCGACAGGGTTGGCGCGTTCTTGCCGATGCTGCCAGAGTCGGATAATGAAGGGGATGTCGGCGTAGGATAGAGGTATACTTGGAGTGGTTGTTGCTGTTGACTTTGAGCCTTGCTGAGGGCGAGCGGTAGCAAGGCGAGTGACGCCGATGCGATTGAAAGCAGTCGCATTTTCCACAATTCCTCCTGCTTGCAGCTTCGATTCGGGCGATAGTGCTTTCGTATGTACCTAGAACTGCAGACAGGTGCCGTGTGCTGAAGCTAGGTCTACCTTGGGGTGGATGAAAGGTAAGTGATTGACTGACTGAATACGACGAGATGAGGTGGAATCGGATAACGCCCGAATGGAGGAAGCGAGTGACGCATCGTGGTGGGTAGTGGCAACCAACTACCACTGCTACCACTTGTGGCAGCTCACTTCACTGCAACACATCATACAGCTACTGTCCTCTACATGGACCTCGGATACACGTCTGTCATGGAATGATTGTATACATGAGTCCTGAACTACCGAATGCTGTACGATCGGAGCCAAAGATCTATGCTTGACTATGCATGCTATGTTGTTTTGAATTGAAAATGGCTTATAGCTATCCTGGAATCCGTATGAATGATCTGTGTCCCTCAATCTGAACCGCGCTCCCACACTAATGACCCTCATACCGTCTATCTCATTGCCTCGATGTTTGACCTCAAAACGGGTTCATACCTGTGCCACCTCTTGTTTGACAACATCTGTAGGCGCGTCGACAACTATGTCAACCGCTGAACCGCCTGCCTGCGCCATGCTCTCCTTCGCCGGTGCATCGATACCACCGTTCTGCACCAATTGATCTTGTGCTGCTATGGACGTTTCCGACCCAGGCTCGATTTTCACCCTCTTCGCCTCCCCTTCTTCGGCTTTCTCGCCATTCTCTTCCTTCTCGGTGTCGGCTTTTCGCTTGATTTGAGCTTGAACTTCAAATCCAGCGGTGGCTGTAGAAGCCGACTCGGACTTGATTGGGGCTGCATTTGATTCTGGTTGAGGTGTGAGTCGTGGACTGCCGCTGGTGCTTCTCTTGCTTGGATCGGTACCTTTGAGCCGCCTGAGCGCGGAGAGCTGCTCAGCTCGACAAGTCGCGTGGTATACCTGCAGAATCGTACCCCATATAGGACAGCTTCAAGTCAATCACCAACACAATACAGAACGAGCACAAGCTAGAGACTTACCACTCCGTTGATGTTGATCGCGTTCTTCCAAACCCATTCTTCCTCGTCTTCCGAGTACTCAGACTTGAAAGCCTCCTTACAGACCGGGCAGACCGCAGCAGCCTTCTTGGAGTCAGAAGGAACCTTGACCCACTTCTGGCGGAGCTGAGCGAGCCTTTCGGCCGATATCTGAGTCGCTGCGGCAGGCTGAAGCTTGCCAGGGGAAGAGACGCTATTCGAGGGTCCTGACTCGGTCGTATCGTTGATCCATTCCTGCGCGATGTAGGCAATGACTCGTCAATGTATGAAACTTCGCAAACATTGCTGCTCCAGAAAGGTAGGCGCCGCTCACCTCTGCTCTAGGAAGCCATCGCCTGTGTGCACCTCGACCCCCTGATTCACGTTCTTTCCTGTTTCGTCGGAAATGCCAGTCCATATGCGCTTGGAATTTGGCATCGTCCGCTACGAACCGCATGCCACATTGCTTACATCGGTGGGGGAGATGGTCGAATGACAACACTCGCGGTCTAGTGCATTCACAGTAGAAAATATCAGCGACGATAGATCCAGGAAGACGGACGTGTCCATCAGATCATGATGTAGTTGGTCAAAGAAAAAGCACCCACACGTTCAGATCGATGCTCTGCAGTCTGATATCCATGTTGATGATCATGTCCTCATACGTGTCCAAGCCCGACTTGGGTTTCAGAGTCGCTGTCTCTGCCTCGGGTGTTCGAGGCTGACTGACAATGCCTGACTTGTTCAAGCTGTTGAGGATCTTGCTCACGTCGATAGGTAGACCGGCCAGAGGAGGTACTGTGATCGCGGGTATAGGTACAGGCTGAGCAGGTGCAACAGAAGAGGGAATCGGCGTGGACGAGCCTGGATTTGGGGTGACACCGCCTGCTGGCGGTGGTGTGGGGAAATTGGGTTGGAAAGACGGTCGGATAGCCGCATGAGATGAATTGATTGGAACGTGGGGAGGAACATGTGAGGGACCTGGAGCCGGAGTACCATTCAGACCAGGCGAAGCGCTGTTCCATTGGGGAGTCGGCAAGGATGGCGGCGGGGGAGTGAAGGCTGGCAAGGATTGAACGACTGGAGTAGGCGGAGCCATGACAGTCACCTGTTCCATTATCTGTGCCAATTCTTGCGGCGAGACAGTTGCAGTATTCAGTAGTTGAGCGATACCAGATAGAGCTTTTACTTGCTGGCTGACGGCTGGATCCCAATTCCTCGAGGCAGCCTCTCGCTGTTTGTTCTCCAACGCAGCCTGGACCGCTGTCCTGACTTGCTGAAGGGAAGGCAACGATGGCATCCTACCAACATTACTACCGATAGAAGAAACACCCGTGGCCCCAATACCGGCACCGGGAATAGCAGACGACCCGAAGATATCTCTCTCGATCTGCTCTCGAACCGCAGGTCCATATAAGTCACCTCGGTTTGGTCCACTCGTCCGCCAGAGGTTGATCATCTCCTCCATCTTGGCTTTCGTCACACCATCGACCTCGCGGTATGTCCGTAGGTAGAGTCGCGGTATGATTGGCGGTAGCAAGTGCGTCGTGTAAGGCGGGCCAATGTTTTTCGATATCGAGTCGATGAGATATAGCAGCGGTAGCTTTTGTTGCGGTAGAGCCTGCGATTTCAACAAGAAAAAAAGGTCGGTGATCAGTATAGTCCTCCATTGTTCGTCAGATCACGGTGAGGCGCTGCTTCCTGAATATCATGTCGCATCGCATAATGATCATTCATTCATACAATCGCCCGGCTCCGCACTTCCACTGATCATTGGTATCCTTCTGGCGCTCCACCTACCCTGAGAACGGCCGCTTCAATCTCTTCGACTACTATCTTCATCCCTTCCCAATTGTTCTGATCCCGCTGACTCATCGCAGTCACCGACAAATCTTGAATCAGCGGACGCGAGTTGAAGGTAAGCTGTCTCAATCGGTCTGCATAGTATGCTCGGAACGGGTCAACAGCAGGTTGATGCTGTTGATGATATTGGTATTGAGGTTGGTGCTGGTGCTGATGCTGAGGGGGATAGTGAACTCCTTGTTGGAAAGGTGGATACTGGTATGCCATCGCGTATAAAGAGTTTCACTCCGGGTCTGAATAGGACAAGAAAGTGAGGAGTATTGCCTGTTCTCTATGCCGGTGCGACTGCAAAGAGGCGAGCGGAGGTGGAAGAGGATTGGGGGTTGGGGGAAAAGAAGATGGGATATACGGGTAGCTTGCGGAGGCAACCAGGTAAGAGGGGATATAGAGAGAAGAGCGCGCGGGCTTAGTCAGATCGCACTATCGTGCTTGATTGATCAGATCACGCCTCTTTGACCCGTCGGGACTCCAAAACAACACACAATCTCGTCTCGTCTCGACTCTCTGCTTATGCACAGCAGAACTATGGATAAGCTAATGACAGGCAGTCAAAGGTAGACGCAAAAGACAAGAGGAGCGGGAAGGGGTGAAAGTTATAGAGATATATGTGCTGCTCTTACTGCCCTCTGCTACTAGGGGCGCGGGAAGTGGAGAGAGTCCTCTGAGGCGATGCTGAGTGCTCTGAGGGACCGTAGCTATCGTCTGCGTCTGTATCGGATATGAAGAAGGTATGTAGACGAAGGAAAGAAAGAAAAAGAGCAGATAATCGAGAGCGCGGCGATGAATGACATGTTTGAATCCCAATCGAAGGAAGGGGTGGGGTGAACGGAAACTGGCGGGATTACAGGCGTGGCGGGGACAAAGGTGACTGAAGCGGAAGCAAAAAGAAATCGTTCCGGTACGGGGAATCGAACCCCGCTCTCCCGCGGCAATCAGACGAATCTTGAAAGGCGGATATACTAGCCGATGTACTATACCGGAAAGACAATGAGAGTTTGGGTTTATAATTCTGCATATATACTAAGCCTACGGAGTATAGCCCGGTGACTTTCTAACAAAGAAAGGTGTATGTATGCCCTTGTCATAAAGTCGACAGGGGTCTCGTCGCTGGGACGCGTACCTCAATATGACCTGCTTGGCGTGCGAAGCTCGCTGAAATCCTGTCGTTATTGACGTTCGGTTGGAATTCGCTCGCTCGTATCTGAAATTTCCCCTCAGACGAGGGTGTTTGGCCAGCTGGCTCCACAGAATTCACTGAAATCGAGCTTAACTGTGTTTGCGTGTCGTCAGCCTGTCGTCGTGTATCTGACGAAGAGTCGAGCTCTTTCGAATTCATTATATCGCTCGCTAACTGCAGACTACGTGACACGTTGCTGTCAAACCGAGAAAGAGCGAAGAGTATGATTGATTCCCATCCTCTTAACAGGCTTCATACAACACCGTCATCAGCTCAGGGTCAGCCGTTCTGCTGGAATCCGGCTTCCTTGCTTTGCAAGTGCTCGGCTTGTTGACTGTCTCACGATGCGTTTACGAGCCGCCTCGGCTTATCTGCCACTGCTGACTTCCAATAGCGAGAGGGATGAGCCAGGCCGGTGACTGAGGTGCGCAGCGGCTTCAGGTCTAGGCGCATCGCTCAGCCCCGTCTTCAAAGCCTCGATGCTTGGTGTTGTTGTTCGCTTCGATTCATTTGGTATTTCCGTATTACAGTATGCTGAGGGACATATACTCCGCTTTCTTCGACCGCAGTCACAGGGGCTAACAGAAATCACATGGCATGAGCCTGGATGGCTCTGCTGTCACCGTCAACATCGAAGACACTTCCTCTCTGCGTCATTGAGACACACACTCTCTCTCTTTGTTGGTGCTAAACACCGTCCTTGAGCATCGGTTCATGCGAGTGGTCAAGGCGGGTTGTAGTCGTCGGGAAAATGGCGATGATACAATCTACGACGTTTTGACATTGACCGCAGTTGCTGAATCGGCTTCCTCAGCGCGGTGGGGTAGTTGCTGCGTTATGAGAAGGTTGTGGGGGCGCACAAGACATCGGGATACGCCACATCACTGTACTTAATTTTCGACACATATGCGTCATCCACTCATATTCCTCTGGAACAACTGCCTCCCATATATGTAACGCTGTAGAATGGTAGAGGGACCAGGGCTGCATGTACGCCTCATCTCTCGTATAGGCACAACGCTTCCTCAAGTGTAGCGTGTCTGAAAGTGGCCCACAATCCATGGTACACAAGTGTCTCCATGAGTCGTGAAGCGGCGGCGGCAGGGAGGAATCGTCGATACCTACCGTCGTTTTGGGCCTATGGCACAGGGACCGTTCACTCATCAGCTGCAAGGAGATCATTTGCAGGTTATAACATTCACAATACGGCAAAGCAGGTTGCTGTGACCTGTGCATGTCCTATGTACGCAAAGTACGCCGCCAAGGGAATGCAGAGAGGGCAGCAAGTCTAAAGGATCCCCTCTTTGCCATTGCGCTAGCTTGCCACGGAAATTGTCCCATCCTACCAAAATCCCGCTAAGTTCAAGTGCCGTTATAGATCCTTTGACGAGCTTGGCAAGTAGGGTATCGTTCCCCTTGAGGAGGAAGTCTCGGAAAGCGTGTTTTATCTCTCGGAGAATGAGGGGGTAGGAATCCGCCAGGTTGATCAACACCGCACGCTCCTCATGGGATCGTATCTGACGCATCACAGCGAGTCGGCAGCGCGCAACGTTTGACACAATGTAGGTGGCGGCTCTCGACCTACGACAATGCCAATACAACTCGTGCCTCATCGATCAACGCCAATTGACACGGAAGCTGTCTCACGTCAGGTCCGCCACATGTGAGTGTCGTTCTCATACAAAATGGCTTCTCCGGCTACCGCCAGGTGGTGAAGGTAGCGAGACCATGAGTGACGCTGATTGCGGCGACCATTGATTTGCACGCGGTAGGGAGGCTTCTACGCAACTGCCACAGGGGCACTGGTACAGTACTCGTACTGCCCCTGTATGCCACCTATCCAGACTGCCACTATTGCGCGTCGCCGGTTTTCAGCGCTCCGAGAACAGCGTGATCACCGCTACGAGCGGACCCTTCTATCGCATACGACCTCTGCATATCCTTTTCTGGGAGATCTTTCTTACGGACACTCGCATTTCCGATGGCTATCTCACTACCCTGCCCCAGATTCCTTGTCTGACCTGTCAGGAGCTACGCACAGGACACCGGCCATTGAACACAGGCGCCGATTCCTCTTGGTCCCGTGAGAGCCTGCTCTCGCCGCAGGGACATGTACAAAGGAACGACCCTACTCCCTCTGCGCATCAACGATTTCGTGACTGCCACCGGGGACGGGATAGCCAGCGGCACCTTCGAGATCCGTTCAGACACCGTCTTCTCAGGCTGTATCTGTTGATCTGCAATACGCTGTCCATGGAACCGCCCCCAAAGGCAGGTGCTGACCTGTCACTTGGAGCCAACATTCGCAACGTCGTTGCCCTTCCCGCTATGGATCTGCCACAGACCCCGTCTATCGTCGTCGTCATGAACTACACCGCATGGGGTATGTGAAGCGTTCCGGTTAGGAGACAAGGGGAAGTAGGCGAGAACAGTTCAGGTCAGGTACGGTACGGAACGGTGCAGCGTACCTGAAGATCTATTCAGGGATTTGTGGGGATGGGCGGTACCTCGCCACCATCTGTTTACCCTACGTATATCTGACAAAATTCCCAGCTACCCCAATGCATGCGCTGCATGACAAGAGCTTGAGTGATGCTCAGACGACGCTTATCGAGCTATCTGCCCTCTGATGGGATTACGCCGGCGAATGAGACCTGAGTTGAGGGGCAGGAGATAGATGCATCCGGTGCAGCGAGACCGTGAGAGCCATGTTGCAAATGCCACAGGTACCGTCAATTTCGTGCTTCTCGCTTGTTTTTTTTTTTCGACCCGAGAAGGGAAGCCTGGGCCACGATCGAAAACAGTTGTGAACGGGTCATAAAAGGCTGTCAGACCGAGACGTTTGGAAGTTACAGTATCCTGTGCAAAGTCAAGCCGTCGGAAAGTCACACGACCTCCGGACGGCACCGCAGACAGTTTTCATTTTAATCATCGCTTACTACGTGTAACGTGTAAACGAGATAGATCTTCTGGCCGATGGCTCTGCCGCTCGCTGACATAAGATCTAGCCAGACTTTGTTTTCGAGGTCATGAACAAGAAAGTCCGCTGTTATGAGTCATCATCTCGATTGTGGTTGCACAGCGGTCTTAGCGACAAGCAGAGCGAGTCAAGCGAGGGCTTGCGACGTCTTCTTTGGTTGTGCTTGATCGGTCAGTAAAGCCAAGAAACCCTTTGTTTATTAGACATAATCAACCGATTCTTTCTGGAATCCTACGAGTGCTGTAATGCCGCTTCGAGCCCCTGTCTATTCAGTGCCTGTAGTACCGGGTGGGAAAATGAAGTAACGAGAAAGGGTTTGTTTCCCGACGATCTGACCTGCAAGCGAGGCGACAGACAGCAAGCAGTCTGGTCTGGTCGTTTAGAGTTTTTTTTATGAATTTCTTGAGGTTAGAGGGGATTTTAGATTTTGAGTTCTCTTTATTCGCGCCGATCCATATCGATGCCAGAAAGACACGTCGTACACGATCCCTTCCATCGCACAGTACGTTCGGAATCCGGCAATCAAAGCGGCGTCTAGGTACAACCCATACGAACAGAAGCGATGCAGTGCTAAGCAGAGAGGAGAAGGGGGATCTCTGCTCCTATTCCTACGCCTCGGCGTTCTCGTTAAGCATACCGAGATCGTCTATACATCGTTTGCGCGTCCCCACCACCTCCTCCCCTACATGATGTGCTATGCGCATCCTGTACGTTACTCGCCTGTATTTAGGTGTGGTGGTGACCGATCTTCGAGCTGTGAACTGTAACTATAAGTGGGACGGATGGCCATGTCCAACTGCACGAACAGTCACCACACCACACCAGTGGTCAAGTGACCTGAACCTGACCATGATGGATAAATCTGGTGGGGAGTGGGGAGTGGGGAGACGTCCCTCGATCGTAGCCACGTGAGATCCAACTCAGAATGGATACCGTCTCAAGCGGGATATCATCCGTCCGAGGCGACAGACAAGTAAACAAGCGGACATGCATGCAAGAATCGCATTCCTCGCATCCGGACCGATTGCAGCTTTCAGAGATGGAGATCTCGGTGGAAGAGCGTTACACGGCCCTGGCAGAGGTTATATCCGGCTTCGGGCCGACGCCGTCGACGCCCGCCCTCTTCATCCTCTTCTTACAGATGATCGATCACCTCGTATTTGTGCCGTACCTCAACTAGGTCCTGCCAGCGGTGATGTGGTCGCTTGTCGCTTGTACATCATCAAGCTAGAAAAAAGGGGCAGGGAGAGGGCTTGGGGGTCGAGGACCCTTCGGTGCCTTTCACCCGTTCCTACGTCTGTTGACTCGATTGCTGTTCATCAAAGCTCAAATGGCGAGCAGACTAGAGCAGGTGATGCATAAAACAACACGACTACTGGCCCGTCAAATGCCGCATACGGTGAACCAGAGGAGACGGAGAGATCCTTTGCAGTCTTGCAGACCTGAAGAGCTGATCAACAACAAAAATGAGCCGTCGACAACAACAATACCCCGAAATGGGTTTCATGCTAAACGGTGAGGAGACAGACGGCGGGATGAGGGGCTTATTGTTCTACGTTATCGGGCAAGATACATCGAAGAGGCAAAAGAAGCGCGCGCATATGGGAAGACTTTCCTGCCCGGTCACAGTCTCACAGTCGAAGTGAAGTGGCGTGACACATCACCATCGCTTTGGGATGCGGTGATCCGAGATTCCATGATATTCGGGATGCCAGAGCAGTTTCAGCTGGAACGCGCATAAAGTCCGGATGGAAGGACCGCTGACATAAGAAGAAAAAGAAGAAGGAATAGACGCTTCTACGCCCGACGCAGTTGTCGACCACGAAGGGGGTCAGCCCCGAACCGAGACAAAAGGTGTTTCTACCAAATGCGAAAAACAACACCATGATCATCGCCGCTGAAGCCAAGAAGATACACAGAGACATGGCATGGCATCGCAGATGCGTATGTCCGAAACAAACATCGAGCAACCAAGCAGCCGGAATGCTGCGCGGCTGCGCTTACGCTTGCGCTGACGGCCGGACGTTTCAAAAAATCGGGCACGGCCTTCGGTCGATTTTCCTTGTTAAGCAGGAAAAAAGGGAACGCCACCTCATCAAACGATCGAGATGGGTAAAAAGTGTGATACCCTAATAGCAAATATAGCAAATGCTATTGCGCTCGGAGTGGCAGTTCCCGCATACCGCACGCACATGATGGGAAACACCAACACCACGTCACGAGGGTTTCCCACGCTTCTCACCTTGTTCAAATGCCGTCACCGTATTTAACGGGGGGACAAGGAGTGAGACGTACTCGTACTTCTCGTATATATCCGTACATACCATGCCTGGGACGGGGATGACGGATTTCATCCGCTTCTTCCCACGGACATAACACCGTGACAGCAGACGTAACAGAAAGCGGCAAGATCTCCTACGGCTTGCTTACGCTCGTTTGAATACGTTGGTTATTTTGACTCAAGGTGTGTACAGCCGAAGGGTCCTAAAAGAAAGGTGTACGTATGTTTTTGGGTTTCGATCGATCGTCATCGACCATTGACCAACCGAGCGAGCCAAGCCAGCAGAGTGCAGTGCTTCCGTATGTTTGTTCAGAACATGAAACTGAGCTTTCCGATTCCAATTCAATTCAGTTCAATTCAGATCCGGCGTCCTAAGGGTGCCGATCTTTGCTGGCGGGCGTGGACATCATAGTCATGCTTTGGCTTGATGAGCGTGGGATTCTGACGAGATTTCTGGCCGGCTAATCCTACGCGAGCGCTCGCATCGTTAAACAATGAGCGAATCACGGTCAATTCTCAAGTCATCATAACGGTCATACGATTCCTCTGAACGTACAAACCGATGTCTCTTCCTTGTGCGCCATGCATATAGCTTCCGGTTCACGAGAGCCCCCACAGCGTTCAACGTTGACAGGAGTACGTGATGGAATCTGGTAAGCGTTAAGCTCCATCATAATTATGTGCATGCAATGAATGGGATGGAAGCTTCTGCGTTCGGAACAATGCAGCCGGTATCTATCGGCACAACGAACCTCCGCAAAGTGCCCGTCCTCTCTTCTGTAGCCACAAACAAGCACAAGCGTAAAACACAAACACGCAGACCGGGGAGGGGCTCATTTGATCGTAGCCGTAGGCGCCTGCCAATCGCAGCTTTGATCAGCGTGATGTTCATCCCTACCTTGCATGGATTCTGAATGGGGTTTGGTATTATGGGCTCACGAAGATTTAGCGCGCTTGACCGGGCCGCGGTAATGGGCCACCAGACAGGAAGTTGTGGTACGCACGGACGGACGGACACATATCGACAAAAGAGAGCAATCGCCTGAAGTGAGACACCCCGAAATGGACCGTGGAGCTTTTGGTGCGGCTGGCTAGCCTGCATTCCGGAGTTGACGGATTCCTTAAAGAGGGGAAAACCAGATCCTGAAAATTCCCGAAAACCGCATTGCACCCTCTCCCAACGCTAAGGTGGCAGTGGTGTCAAAACAGGGACGGCGTTCCCGAAAGCGGTGACGTTACCTCACACCGAAGACCCGCATAGCACGATAAACCGGCTCCCTCAATTATGATACGGGCGCAAAGGCAAAGGAAGGAAGCAGATCGTCTGCTTGCCCAAGATCAGGACGACGTCAGGGACGTGAAGCCGCCTCACCTTCGTTTAGCAGTTTTCGTCTCGCCTCAGGTCAAATGCCTATACCGAAGCAATCAAGCACGCACGCACGCCAGGCCTTTATCCGATCTCTCTCCACGAGACCAAGCGAAACGACGCAGCAAAGCAAAGGCTTAGAGACATCGGTTGTCCCACCCGGAAAATAAACCTACCAAATAACCCATCCACCTTTTCCCTAAAGAGAGATAAACCCTTACGACCGCACATGCACCGCAAATCTTACCCGAGGATTATCATGGCGAATCGACATGACATGCATCTGCAACACCCCGGATTCCCCGTCTCGTCTGTCTTGCATGTCTCGCGGATGTACTGTTGTTGCTAGACTGTTTCGCCGATGTACCCAAACAAGGAGAGGGAAGGGGCCATACCAGCCATATTATAGCCAAGCTAGCTTGCATATCCCGGTTTCTCGTCTGGGTCATCGCTTCACCCGAATCTACGGAAACATCTTGCTTAACACTCTGCCATTTAGCGACCGACAAGACCGATCGCTTCAGTACAGCAGTTACATGGAAAAGACGTTGGCCGATTCGCCCGTCTCTTATTAATCCTCGTCCTATAGGAAACAAACGGTCCGCCCTTGAAAAACTCATCTTTGTTTAAAAAGGACCAGTCGACTCGTTGGCTACATGTGCACCCCCTTCTCTTCAACTTGTTATCACCACAAACCATCATCGATTCAACGCCGCCTTTGCATTTCTTGATCGCCAATCATAGACATAAACACGCACAGACGTTGCTATCGACAACCGCCCCTAATACATCGAAAAACCACGCTAAACAAACTCACCCATCGCCGGGCTCCACGCACTTCACTAGTCTAGGCTATATACATCACACCACCCACCATACCATATCTACTGGATTCGTGTTAAACTCGACCCATCGACATCATCTTGCTTGCATCTGAACCAGGCGCCAACTCTATCATCAAACCATACCACTCGATACATTCTCACGTATCGATCAACACATACATAAGATCCCCAGCATCGCCATTGCATTGTTTGCACGGTCATCTTCGCATCGCATAGAACTCGAGACGTCTAGTACATCGACAAATTCAAACAAAGGCACCAAAACATCGATCAATGCAATAGTGGCAACAGATCGGCAGTTCTCAAATCCCAAAAATGTGAGTGAGCGTCGACGACGTCGTCATGTCAAGTGCATGTCTTGGATCTTCCGTTATGTTATGCTGTGTCCGCGCGTCTTTCGCTCGGCCCGATCGTCATTCTTTGGGTTTCACCATATCCATATTCGTGGGGATAGAGTGGGGGTTGGGAATCCCGTTTTCTTTTTCATGTTGAAGGATCTCCTTTCTCGTCTTCTTTTCTCTTGATGATCGTTTTCCACCATCGTTACAATATAAAGAGCTTGATTCGACAAGACAAGCATCAGCATTCATCATGCGCCTCGCTCTGTGATCGGGCAATGGGGAAAAAGGGGACGGGCCGATTGGACACATATGGTGCGCGCTTTGTTCGCTTCTCTTCCAGACGGATCAAGCGCGTCTCATGTTCCCGTTCCTGCACATGCCTGGCATTGTTCTCGCATCTGCCATCACTTGTCTCTCATTCTTATCCTTATTCTTATTTGGTCTCTTGACCAGGCCCCTTCCATCCACCGGCTTATCCGGGTCGATTTACAATCCAGTGATCGACGGCTTCTTTTTGCGTTTTGTCTTGCTTCAATTGTGTTCATTCCCCGTGATTCATCATCCTATTGTCTTGTCAGTTTGAGCTTGCTTGTCTATCGTCTCTCATCAACCACCTGATCTAACGCGTGCAGTAGCGCCACGATCAAACATTATCTTTTTGATGGGAATGGGAATCGTTGCTTCTTTCCCTCGCACCTACCCCATGACGCACGCATTGATCCCTTTCGGCCCGGACCACATTGTTCACTGTGTCACTTATCCACCCCGCACCCTCCTTTGAGCACGCTTTCATCGCCTTGTCGCTTGAAAGAGGTGTGTATCGTTGATGGGTGATGGGTCATGGTGATGAGTGATGGTGATGGTCCGAGTGTGTATACAATACACGCATCCTGACTTAGCGATGGTACTTCTGTTCGCTACCTCGTGGTGGCCGTGCTACGTGCTACGCTTTGATCGAGTTGCGGTGATGAGGTGTGTGTCGTATCAGCTTCGGTCTCATCAAGCACCAATTCTCCTTCTCCGTATGATTATTGTCTATGCATCGTGAGAGAAGCGAAGAGGGAGAGCGAAGAGGGAGACCGATAGCTTTGACAACGCCTCTATCATCTTTGTATCATATCATAACTATCCGCCTCTTCTCTGCTTTTAATCCAGTATCCACTTGACTCCCCTCTTTATCCCCATTTCGGGATTTTGTTCCTACTTACATACTACGCTACCCACAGTGTCAAATCACAATCCATAACATAACGTCTTGCCGCTTAGTCTTGACCCTTTACTACTTTTCTAAACCCCGGCTCGGCCGGCATATCTCTTCAACCTTTCTCTTTCTTCTTACCTGAGCCCTAAGCTTTCATGGACAATCGTACTTCACGTCTCGGTTCCCACTTGTTATACTTTGGCTTTGGGCCTATACCCATTCCTGCAAACTTTCAAGACGCTTGATCTGGATCGGCATACCTTCTCAATCAGCTATCACGATCTCATCATCATCTTTCCCATCACCGGCTTTCTTTCTTTTTCAGGGCGACATACATATATCAACAATCTTTTGACAATCCACTTGCCACCCTTTTCTCATAATCCCATCGGTCTTTGATTCATTATGTCGCGGCTTATTCCTGTTCGTATCTCTTGTGACGAGGTCATTGATCAACGATATAAAAGAATCGTACGCTGACACCAGTTTAGCAACTCATCCGCAAACCAACCTCACTCTCTCGATCCACATCCAACACAATGTCTTCTTCCACCGCCGCCGCCGTCCCTGCTTACCGTGCCACTTCGGCCTCACCCTCTTCCTCATCATCGCGAAAGGCGGCCAAGTCGTCAGCAACCGCCTCCGCTACCTCATCGAGGTCTCGATCCTTCGATCCCTTTTACGGTCATGAGGAGACAGCTGTCATGGCTGCCCGATTCGTGAGTTCTCTCAATCATCCTTTGATTAATGCATACCTTTGAATGACAGTGGTACTGACCATTCCTTTTGCTGCGTCATCACAGATCACCCACCTCTTCCAATGCCCCAACATTCCTGCAGCCACCGCTCCTGGAGCCCCTACTCCCACTCTTGCTCACTTCGTCGCCTACGCCCTTCACCGAACGCGTCTGCCTTCGATCGTTACTTTCGCTGCCTTGCTTCTTCTTCAAAGATTGAAGAAGCGATACCCCGCCGCCCGGGGGTCATCGGGACACCGATTGTTCATCTCTGCCTTTATGATCTCATCGAAAGTCATCTGCGACGATACCTACTCGAACCAATCATGGAGCATTGTAGCCCAGAAGATGTTCGCTCTCAAAGAGATTAACCAGATGGAGCGAGAAATGTGCGGCTATTTGGAATGGAACCTGAACGTAGGCGGAGAAGAAGTAACGGAATTCGAGTCACGTATTAGATCCGAGCACGGACCTCGCGCTGTCGCCAAGGCATCGTCTTCATCTTCATCATCAGATTCATACACCTCGATTGCTCGATCATACCCTACGCCCGAGACCACCCCCGACCCCACCACTCGACCGATCCGACCAGTACCATCACCGTACAAGGGCGGTCGAACGTATGTGCAGCAACCTGCGTTTCTTTCCCCACCCGAATCACCTGAACACCACGCCTCCCCTCACTTCACCTCCTCCGCCGAGTCCTCTCTCGCCTCATCGCCGGCCTCTGACGACTGCAAGACCCCTTCACCGATCACCGTGACCTCGACACATAGCTCATCACGGCCATCAAAGGGGTTTGACATGACTCGAGCATTTGAATCTCGATCGCGATCACATGCGGTACATGTTCCTGTGCCTCTCACCGGAGAACCCATACATGTCGGGGGATGGTAATCTGGTCTCGTCTTTTGTGTCTGATACCCAAGCAATCTGTTCCGAGACACCCCTCATAATACAATCATTGATATCCCCGTTTGTCTTTGTTTGTTTTTTACTCTGTTTGGTCTCCAGTAACTGCTACTTCGTTGTACAAAGCAATATTACTACATTATATATATCTCACATTCATACATATATCATTACCCATCATCATCATCAACCACATCATTGTTCGTCATCATTGGGCTCAGAATCGAAACCTCAACATATATCATGTGAATGGGGTGCTGGAGTCCGCATAGTGAAAGAAGTAAAGTACTAGCTAGTAGTCAAATTAGTCAAAGTCAATTCGGAACTGCAATGCACTGCTTAATAACTGGAACATGAAGCGAACTTGGCCATCGCCGTCCGGCGGACAAAAGAACTCGCACAGATAGACACGCAGTGGGGTTCACTGTGCATTGAAAAACCGATGATGTATTGTGCATCATATGGCAAGACAGCATAGCATCTATAGTCTGGACCCGGCTACGGTGCATCATTTGGTGGACGGTAGACTAATAAACCAAATTTGAACAAATTAAAATGGAACAGTGTTCCGCTTGAGAAAGAAAAATCTGATCTGGAACAAGCTTGGAGGTTCGTTGGATGGTACTGCTTACTTCCATTAACTACAACTATCGACCCAACTCTGCCCAGGGCAAATGGGGGATGAGTGTGATAAAGACATGTCTGGTACAGTCTGAGATCGACTTTCACCTTCCCCTCTCTAATCGGGTCGGCATAACTGGATGTCGTTCATAACACACTTCACTTACAAGACAAGTGTGGTCCTTCAGACCATACCTGAACCTCGATGCCCATGTAACATGGCATAGAATTTCATGTCATGTCATGTCATGCATGTCATGCCATGCACGGCAGCTCGCGTGTAGTATGTACACATTCTCACAGGCCCCATCCTATCCTATCCCAACGGCGCCGGCTACCGAAGGATGTCTCAGGCTCATGCAGGACATACGCACATACGACGGGCGCGGACGTCATGGAAACGACACACAATTAACGAGTCTCGCTCGGAAAGTGAGTGGGAAGGCGTTGTTCGGGGGATCTAGTCAATGTAACAACGCCTCAGACTGTAATGCGTGTCATGTAACAGAGATGACCACCAGCCTGCGCTTCATGTCGGCGTGTTTACTAGTCACTTGAAGCAGGAATGGTCCGTCCCGTCAGTCAAACAAACTGCGGGAAGGGGAGAGAACGCACAGTACGACGAGCAAGATGACGGCCCTCGCTCAACAAGGTGTGGGGTCCTCCCCCAACGCATACCATTGGCCATCAAGCACATATTCAGAGGAGGCAGTCGATTAACACAACCTATCAACGCAACATACTGACACGCACACACTCACGCACTCACACGTACCTGTTCCACTAGGATGGACACATGTTCGCACGTACGCACGTCTACGTCGTCAATCACTGGCCTTCTTCCTTTCCTCATTACCTGTAGTTGTCCTCATGTGGTGCATTGGGGTGATGAATGTGGCGTTCACATATTTGGTACCGCGTTCGGAGTTTCGCACGACGCTCCACCCCCAATGGCTATCGACGGTAAAGATGGGTAGAACTAGCTCGCTGACTGCGATACTGCGATTCTGGGCATCACGGAGTTTGCCTATAACTAACTATAGATCCATCATGATTGATAAACTCAAGACTCCGCTCCCGACTCTCCTTGCATGGACTTGAACATCTGTCTGGGGTTCTGATTCGATCTCCGCGATCTGCCTCCGGGATCGTAAGTTCTGCGCACGCGTGCATCGAGTGCGAAGGTGTGATCTTCAGCCGTAGCGAGCTATTCGGCCGTCTTCACACAGACCCAAGGTTGCTGTGCCGCACACGGACCAGATCTCTTGGCTTGGCCTCTGCCTTGCTTGGCCGTGGTGACAGTGCCGCCCTCACCGCCGGGTAGCAGCCGTAGGCATTACAATCCTGCTCTCATGCGGACAAGCGAGATCCAACGGTTTACCAGCCCCAACCGAATGGGATGTAACCCTCATTCAAATTTTCTGGGCTTGAGTCATGGGAAAGATAGGTCTATGCGATGCGGTAATGCCTGGTGACATCCATAACCGATTTTCCACTGCCCCTTCCCCCACAAATAGAGTTGACTCGGTTGCTTTGGTTCACTGTCTTACCGATGATTCCCACTAACCTTGTTTGGGTCATGTATCTCCTGTAACGTCATAGCCTGAATTTCTGTCCCTTGTGTATGAGATAAACCTTGAAGACGTCGCTAGTCAAAGCCGCCGATTTCTCTCCTCTCGGCCGTTCGGTTAATAAAACCGATCTATAGAGAGCGATTCATGCACCCCACCTACCCGACCTCTACCTCACCGATTACGATACAGTTAGTAATATCAAGCGGCACTCTTGTAGTTATGATATAGTCCCGAATTCACCTCGCCGTTACTCATACCAGGAACGATCTGCTAGCTTCAAAAATTCTGAGCAGGGTGAAAAAGCAACAGCTAGTCAGGTACATCTTTTCATTATCTTCTCGATCGCTCTCGCTCTATCCTGAGTGAGCTTTCCGAGCCCTACCTGCGGGTAGATGTAAATCCGTTCTGTCCGAGATTTTCTGCTGTGCAGATGATGCCGTGAGTGACAGCCCTTCCTTTGGCCAGCTCAGTTTTAGCTTAGCGATGATTTGTCCTTCGTCCCCCTTTTCCAGGCGTACCGATCTTTATCATAAGAATCTCCTGCATAAACAGCCACTCTAGCCCCGCCCCCAATCGCGATCATATTCACGGACAAGCTGAGCGGCTTTATCACTTAAGCGGAGGTGAGGGCGATCTGAACTGGCTATCAACTCGTTGCACGCAACCGGTTCCTGATATAATGTCATATGGAGTACTGTGTTATCTAACGCGATGGGGTGATCTCGGGTATCCCATGTTGCTGCTATCCATTTGATGGTACCGTCCAGAGAAAGAAAGCGCCGGAGTTATGTTCACACTCGATGTTTGACATTCACGGAACGGAGGTCGAAAGAGCTGAGGGTACTCATCCAGCCCCCGATCGGCCAGTCATCTCATCGATCGCAGATCTGATCTGATCAGCCAAGGCATCCTAGGCCTTCATCGATTGAGTTTGGTACGACTACATTCCTTCCTCTCTAGCTCCTAATAGCTCCGGAACAGACGGCCGAGTAGATATCTCCGTGGCAGTGTGTATGCACATCCAACGGAGAGGCTACGAGGGCGATAAGCGGCACTGGCAGATAACCTGCCACTCCACCTAGGATTGATCTAGGCGAGGGTGATGCGATGATGGCGTAATCAGAAAGTTAGAGACTCGTCGTGGTCTAGCCGCGGGAGCCTGACTGATCACTTACTGATCACATCATCATCATACAGTAAGCGCAGCTCGAGGATGCCAAAAAGATCGCGACGGCTTGCTCTTCCGCGTTCTTGCTTCTTAGGCGAAAGGCTGAGATCAGTCATCACGCCAAGACAAAGACTTTCCCGCTCCCTCTTTCTTCCAAGCCTTTTCGGGCGTTCCACGTGGGGCAGAAGATTCAGAGGCTGCTCCTGCTTTGAGACCACGTCCAAAGCCGATAGGAAAGTCGACCGACCGCACGAACCAGCAACGCCACTGCCACGAGCCATGGGGGGCACGGCAGATTGACAGATCTCCGCCGGCAAGGCATATCTAGCTAGATCTCGGTTCTTGCGCCCGCCCGACCCACACGCGGAGGCGAGACGCCATATCGCAGATCGCGTATGCGCAGATTCGCACGCTTCACACCGCATAACTTTGTAGGGGTTAGTAGTGGAGACGAGAATCACAGCTCCGCAAGTCATAGACCGTCCCGGTTCATCCTTATCGGGTGGGCCTGACGCACTTTGTACGTGTTCTCGTCGCAACAGAGTTCGTGCCAAAGCTTCTCTCATGTCATCGACCTGAGTTCAGAGAGTACAGTACATGGCAAAGGTCGAGATCGGAAAAAATAAGAAGTAGACGTACTATCGCTTCTTGCGTCAGATCTCAGGAGGATAGGAACGCGCCTCCTTACTCCATTCCTTAGTCATGTCGTATTTGTCGGGAAACGGACCAGACGCTGCGGGTTCATTCTCTTCAATTCCGGTATGTGGATCGATACTCAGGGTCGGCATTGAACGGGTCTCGTTGTCAGGCCAAAGTTCAGGTCAGATCTGAGAAGCGGTGGAGAACAAGGTCGTACAACCAATGTTCGTACTCTTGAACAGCTGTATCGATACCGTGACGTGCTATATCCCCTGATCCCTTCCTGAAGATTGGCAGAGAGCGAATTCGACAGAGATTGATCGAGGAGCCAGCAGCACAGAGTGCATGCATGCTATCCACCGAAAGCGCAGTAAGCCACGATTACCGCTCTGGATGCCGAGTAACGGCCAGTAATCATCCTCAACTTGCTATGAATGGACCTTCCAGTCAGCCGGTCAGTCTCGCGAACTGCACAGTTTGCCCAATTTGGTTCGGCAAGAGTCAAGCGTTTCAAGGTCATGGTGCGAAGAGACGGACAGGGCATAAAGGCCGCATCATGTCAGAAAAAGATATCCTCAAATATACAACATTCCTTATTACTTGTCACTTGGACTTCTAAAAGCATTGTCTCTCCGACACATTGACCAGAGCTTTGAGTCGCAGTCCTGCCTTCCACGACAAACACGCAGGAGATCTCTCGCAGCTCCCCCAAGGAGCAGTGAAGCTGAACTTCGGGACAAATCTTCATTGCCGTGACGGTGTTAAGGCTCGCCCTCGCTAAGATTGAAACACATGTCTGAAGATCTAAATAGGCGTGAGATCTTGATCGAAAGCTCAATGCGCGTTTCCCAATGGAAGTCCACAAGTTAACATTTGACGGCAGGGGGCTGTGCAATGCACTGCTTATTGACTGGAATATGCCGCGAGACACAATGACAAAGACATGTGTGCCGTCGTGAGGATAAGCTGACCATGCTGCCGTTGAGGACGGGCACACTGATTTTGACTGCATTTTGTCTTGTTTCGACTTGATGCCTCTTGAGCACGGGTGGACTCATCGCAATACAATGTTCACATATACCTCCCTTCGACTCTTCATTCCTCTTCTTGACTATACGAATCAAGCTAAAACTTGCATTTTGCCCGATACTGTGAACGATACAGTGCGGGTTGAGTATAAGATAGGCGTAGGACCTTGTGGTCGGCCTTATATATCAACACACAACACGTTCACATACGAATGATGGCATCTGAATGCTATTAGTGCCAAACGCGGACCTTCGGTAGTGCTCGCATCATTCGCTGCACCAATTCCAGAGGGTAGAGAACCCAGATTCTTGCCTCAAATCGTATCGCCCGAAGATGTATTGCTCGACGATACTATCGATTACGGGCTGCGATCCACGTTGTACGTTTCAATACGAGGTGAACATTCAAATGGCACGATCGGCAGTTGCGACTCTACATATGGGTCAGCCAATTTGATTTAAGTGGATACACCTCGACAATAGTGGCAATAAAACCCTCCTTTCGGTCAGATACCCTTCAGTGTTGTAGACCACCTTATCAGTCACCGATGATCACGGGTGATGCGACCTCCTCATTCAGGCCACTACCCGTTTTGTCGGTTGCGAAGCCTTTGGACTCGAAGCAAATACCGATATTTTCTGGTCCCGCAATTGGATCGTGCTTATGGTGCATGCGGTAGCCGTTGTCAGTATGAGAGTCGGAGATCAGAGGTTAGCTATTACAGGTAACGGGCACCATGATAAAGTTAGTGATTTTTGACTGCACTGGATGGTGGACGCTGAATTGCAAACAGGCGAGCTGACGTGAACGCAGAACGGGGCCCAGCACCAAACCGTATCAACATCGTTGGTGTTGGGGATATGCGAGAGCCGGGGATTGCAGCGTAGTCGGGTCAGGTATGGTAACCAATGTCAACAGAAACAGTACCGGAGGACGGGGCTCGAGATGGTCAAACGTGACTTTCTACTTGTGTCTCCAACCAGGGCACCACCGTTGAACCTTTGAATCATGATATCCAATCCACCCAATCGGCCGAACAACACCGCTCAAATCGATGCTATCATGATTGACGGCGGCGGAGATGATTCGTATGCTATCACTCTCGAGAAGGACGTGTGGGTCAACGCAAATCTGGGTACGAGTACTTACGCCAGGTGGTTTGGCAATCTCCCGGAAGGGAAGACCGGCGAAGAGACCTATGGAGGTCGGTGTGGCTGTGACGGAACGAATCGGTTCGTTTGCGCTCTAGGCACAACAGTTGGATCCCAAAGGATCGTCCATGATCGCTCACAAGCTATGCTAATTGATCTTGGCCAGAGATGTGTCTTCAGGCCGAATATGAACTTCCGGACGGAAGCAACGTGGGATCATCGGTCGGATTAATGACCAACCGGAAACCCGTTGATTTTACAATCGTCGGATGAAACGGACCGGAAATCTCACTTCGCGCATGAATGAGATCACATGCCAAGGGTCAAGGGTAAAAGAACGGCATCTAAGTATAGACGTGATAGGAGTAATAATACTTGGGCCCCCGAGATCGTTGGGCGAGGCAATAAAGAGAATCTTCTTTCCTTTTCTCGATGACGATTCGTTTTCGATGAGGCCCCTCAGGTTTCTCAGTCACGCTCCATGGGGCCAATGTCAGACCGAACGACGCTAATGATTTTAGACCGTTTACACTCGGTTCATACATGGGCCGCACGGAACATTTGACTACGATCAGAACATCAATCTCATGTTCTCTATCGACGCAGAGACGAGACGTCGAGGCTATATAAGGACCTGGTGGTCATAGGCAAAAGTGAGAGAGATCACACAACATCAGCTTACATAGTCGCAACAATGGACAGCAGAACACTTTTCGCGATACTCTTCAGCCTGAGTCTCACGTCGGCTGCTGTTGTTCCGAGAAACAATGACCTAACATACGACGTACAGTCCGGTGAAAGGGCTCCGATCAAAGGAGAAGCCCCTGTAGCAGTTTCGTAGGTACACCTCTGCGAGTTCGTTTGGTCAGTGATACTGATACTAACAATCTCTTTGTGTAGACTGGAATTCTTCGCCTTCCCCGGATACGTCCAAGATTTGTCCACAACCGATCAATGTCTGAAGAACCTCGGCGATGTGACCGGGTCCCCGACACCAGTCCGGATCGGCGGGACTACCCAGTGAGTACGGTGTTGGTGCCGAACCACGCCGGACCTGGTTACTCACCTTCCGTTTCAGGGACCGAGCTACGTACGATCCCACTTTGACTTCGGCAGTGGACTATACCGTCGCTTCAGCTGGTGCGGCTCCAGCAACTTTGAGATACGGGCCCTCGTGAGTGTTTCGGAATTAATCTATTTTTGCGATGCTTACACCAGTAATCACATCTTACAGCTTCTTCGATCTAGCCGGAGCACTAGAAGGACCGGTCACAATTGGCGTCAATCGAAGATTGAACAATATCAACAATTCCATTGCAGCTGCCAAAGAAGCTCTTCAAAGAGTTCCGACCCTGTACGCGTTCGAGTTGGGTAATGAGCCTGATTTATATACGAAATCGGATCCTATCGCAGGCAATCAGACCTGGACGCCTGCGCTAGACGCCTCGATCCAAATCTCATGGCAGGAGCAAGTTGTCCCAGCATTGGGTCTCACCGATGACAAGAAAGAGATCATACAAGGCGGACCTTTCCTTCAACCGCCCAAATTCTCAATTCAAGAATTGGCACCCAAAGAAGTCGAATCTGGCGCTATCCAATATATAAAATCGTGGGCGGATCACGCATATCCACAATCAGCGTGTGGCGGATCCAAGACCAATCTGGAAACCTTACAAAACCACACGGCCATCGTAAAATTCGTCGAGACATTCAGACCCGAGGTCGACACTGCTGCTGGTCTTGGGGAAGGTAACATTCGACCGTTAATCTTTGGAGAGACAAACAGTGCGACCTGCGGGGGTGGTGGGATCAGTCCTACATTCGGAGCTGCTCTCTGGTTGCTAGATTACACTTTCCAAAGCGTGAAACTGGGCTATGAACGTCTTCATTTCCATCAAGGTTCGTACCCCTTCTTGGCCTATTTAGCATCAAGTAACTGACTGCCTGTCGTATAACAGGTACTATCGGAAACAGTCCTTATAGTTGGTGGGGCGACAACCATGTCTTTGCCCCCTATTATGGTGAGCTAGATTATAAAATTTGCATTGCACAGACAGCTGATGTCTGTTTCAGGGGCCTACTTCGCTGCGAGCGCCATGGGAGGTATGGACAGTATCGTTCAACTCGACGATGGACAATCCGAACTCGCTGTATACGCCTTCTATAAAGACGACCAACTATCTCGAGGTGCGATCTACAACAGCGTATTCTTCTCAAACACCACTGCGGGGGATAGGACATACCAAAACTTCACATTGACCAACTTACCCAGTGGTACCCAGGAAATAAGCCTGAAAAGGCTCACAGCTCCATACACCACATCTCAACAAGAGCTTGGTCAAGCTCCCACTTTCGGCGGTCAGTCATTTGCTGATGATACCTGTGCGGTCCAAGGTGATGAGCAAACGGAACATGTGGAGGTACAAGGCGGCTCAGCCACCATCTCTGTTGGAGCGTCAGAAGCTGTTCTTATATACTTTAAGTAGGCGTAGAATTCGTTTTTACAGCTGTAGCAAAGGAGAGAAAGAGCAGATTGCGTACAGGGAAGAAAGCCAGCAAACGAAGCAAAGGAGAACGGAAAGCAGAAGAAAATAATTTGAAGCTTCTCTTTATCTTTGCATACAACGAGAATGTGCAGATTTCGAACGTTTCATCCAAGAGAAATCAGTGAAGATGATTGTTCTCAAAACAGACCGTATAACCTCGCGTCGTGTGGACCTGGAATAGAAGTACAGGAACGAGCAGCGCAGGTCAGGGCATGGCATGGCATGGCAGAAAGATATCTCGGCCGGCAATGCATAACTAACCAATCGAATCTTACTGCTCTTACTGCGAGGGAAGGATCGAAGGCGACACGCCGTATCGAACCTTGCCAAGGCGTCCTACACCCTTGACAAAAGCCGCCGCTGATCACGACCTTTCAGCCACAGTACACGCTTGTAGAGCAGGAGAGTGTTTTACTATGAGTTTGTGGTGGCTTTTGTAATTTACGGTACATGTAGTTCTCATCGCAAAATACAATCGTCTTGACTCAAAGGTTCAGGCAAAGATAGAGATTGGAATCGGACGAATTCTAACATGGCTGCTTCCGTCAGATTTAGAAGGTGCTCTCCCTCGTTCATATTACTCTCGGGACCATGGGGAAGATTCACACTCACACCGCTAGCGTAGGTATCGGTTGATTTCTTGTTTTCTTTTCGGTATGAGGATTTGCCTTTCCTCCGAAAGTTGGGAGTCCAGGTCTGTAAGCAAGCGGCCCTCTAGCGCGAGATCTGTTCATGTGCAGAGAATTGCAGTTTAGATTCGGGGTGCTCGTGAAAGCAGGTGCCGAGCAAGTACGGGCAAAACTCGACCGAAGATGGACTGATTGCACTCTCATCGAGACAGCTTTCTTGATGCGGCGTGAGATCGTGACAATCGAGATCCTTCCGGGGATCCGCAGAAGAGACGGGCAGAAAACAAATTCGAGTTCCCCGAGAAGGCGGCGGCAGCACGAGCACTGTTACTGGATGCAGGCATGACTCCCGCTGAAGAATATCAGTCTCACTCCTGAAAGGTGAATGGTTGATCGGGGGATGGAGAAAGGATCGTGCCGAGAACCCCTCTGCCCTTGCTGAGTAGATTGCGTGATGAGCGTATGGGCTCCCGTCGGGCCCCCGGACCGTCCGATGAGCATACAGCAGTAGGAAAAGAAGCAGGTACCTACTTGCGCGGAAGACAGGATGAAATGAGGTTTCTCTTCTACTCATCCCTGCCGAAGCATGGATCCTCCTCTCCTCGCCTTCTCCCAGGCAGGCCAGAAACTCGGGATGGCAGCGACGCACCTATTGGCACGTTTACTGAGTTCGCCAAACTCGAAAGGGATGCCCACGGATGTGCGCACTTAAGGAGCAACCTGTCCAGCGAGGCTGTCGGTGAGCATGAGGTATCGGTCAAATGGGGTATCTTGATGCGCTCTTCGGAGCTCTCTCCCCCTCGATCAGCAGCCCACCGGGCCACGCCCTAATAGCCAAAGTCGGTACGGTACAGTGTGAGAAGACCAGTCCGGACGCCGTATCCTGATCAACATGCCGTCAGTACTTTAGATCAGCCTGCTATAAACGCTGTCGGTCAGTAAATAAGCACTTCAAAGTCTGCCCAATGCGCCCGGCCGGAGCGTGATGCAATCATCAAGCGTTTCAACCTGTACGATTCATAGCGTTACGCTCGGTCGGGCGAGATGACAATTCGGACATTCACATGTATACAACAATCCTTATCACCTGTACTCCTAAAGCCATGTCTCTCCTGTCACAGCTTCAGAACCCTTGAGTTCGTTCGACACTGCCACTCGAGACATAGGCCGAACGTTAAAAATTCTTCCCCAAGAGTTTAAGGACCGCAAATAGCTTTGTATTGGGGACAGGCCAAGCCTCACCATGATGGGTACAGCCATTCAATCTGGCCCATCTTTACCATCCAGCGGGTATTTCCGTCCTCCCTGTTGCAGAAGGATCGATAATCTCCTTGGGCGGATCAGGTCTTCGGTATTCCACCTTGTCTACTTTGACCTGATGAACACGAACGCGGTCAGTACATTCAGACAGAAGCTAAAACTGCCGTTGCTGTGCGACCAAAACGGGAGACGTCGATCAGAGACGACTAAGACTTACCTCTCCCTCGACTAGCTGATACACGTAAGTGATTATCACGGGTCCTTGAATGTCCATAAGGGCGAACGAAGGGGTCGCCTCGCTGAGAGTGAAACACATGAACATCAACATGGTTGTCTCATAAATGTGAGATTTTCACCGAAAGCGCAGAGCATGCGTCCAAAGGGCGATCCGGATTGACGCCGTAGACAAGCTTGATTCACTCACCCGTTCCATAGACCGCTCCATGCTCCTGTGGCCGATCCGGGGTTGACGAAGAATCTTCCCTCGAATTCGAACGCTTCGAACCTGACAACCCAACGAGCATTAGCAAGTCAGCGAGATCCTTCAGACCCTTCGATCGCATCTCTCGAGGCGCATGAAGGTCTTCGTGCCACATAGGTAAAAGAGTATTGACTCGAGACGTTGCCTCTGATCCCTCTCGACGGTCAGTGATCTTGAAGAGCGAGATTGACTACCCACCTGTGTGTCCCGCCGCTCAATAACACATCCACATCCATCTGCCTCGCAAGTGCAGCCAGCATATCGGCGTCCCCGGCCGGCACGATCTGTTGGCCGTGCACGACGCCTATTCGGAGCGATTGATGCGGAATCGTAAGAGAGAGTGGGAAGTGAGTGTTCTGCAAGCAGCGTACAATATCATTGCCCGAGTCAGCATTGAATCAGCATAAATCGCGTGGAGCACATCAGAAGAAGACAAGTCAGTACCAACGGGAGATGAGGGGAATATATTGTAGAACGCAGCTATCGATGTACTCACCTCATCGAATTCTCCCCTCACGACGTATACTTCGGGTGAGATCGTCCGCAGATAGTCGTATGTCTCCTTGTCGCATACATTTCCAGTACAGATGATCTGACCAATCTTGCCAGGTACCTGCAGGTAATCGTGTATCGCGCAGAATCGGTTCAGCATATGAGAGTCGGATATAAAACTCGGTCTCTAGAACTCGGCGACTCGATGTAGAAAGACACGAACCGGTCAGGCGCATTGTGACCTTTCATCGTGCCCTTGCCAAGGAAGAGGAAACAACTCTGCCACTCACTAACAGCTTCTTAAATTTTGCAGGCAGATCATGAGTAAGCGTCGGGATGTGTGAATCCCCAATGACTAGTACCAAGACCATGATGAAGGTGAGGGTGAAGCGGTGCTTTCTCGGACCGCAGTGACAGATAAGGGGGAGCAGGGGTGATGGCGATATCAGCTCGAGGTCGATCGGAAGTCGAATATTCGGGGATGAGCAGAGGTTCCTTCTTGTCAATTAGTCCGACTGTCAGTACCGAAGTAATGTAATGATCTAGACTGTTGGTCTGTAGCGCCCAGAAGATGACGGACACTGTGACAACGGTTGTCGCTATCACTGTCATGTCATTGATATGCATCCCCTCGACAGTTGGCGGCGATCTCCGCCTGGATTGCGCGGTGTCGTGCTTATGCATGCATATGGTTATCATCGTCACCGGTCAGGTTCAGCTGTTCAGCTCCTTCCCATCCAACGATATGTCACGTATGAATAGTGGGTGAACTAGACTCACCAGTTCACATTGATATCGTCGTATCGTACAACTACCTTCAAGTCGTTCTGAAAGGCAGAGGCCCGTAAGCGATTGTCGAATCACACCAGATTAAGCCTGTCACAGCGCACCCCCGCTGGCGGACCCACAATGCCCCTGCCTACCTCAACCTCCGGGACACTGATCCTGGAAGAGCCGCTGATACGGGTGAGCTATACCGTTCATGTACAATGATCACGCTCCACGAATATATGTGGACAAACTGCCTCTCAATGCTGACGCGATCTATGTGTTTTCACACTCACGTGTAACGCACCGCAACCGCAGACACCGTACGAGCTTTTGAGACGTTCTCACCGATCAGCCCAAAGACAGGTCGAGAAGGATTTCACAGCAGTCTCGGTAAGCTGCTAGGCGAGCGATAGATTCCATGGCTCTGCTCTAAGCTGATATGTTGAGCTGCAATCGTAATCCCATTCGTGCAGACCGGCTTGCAGAACTTGCTCAAATCACTGGGCACATCCGACCAAACAGACGAAGGACGTCGGGCGCTTGCAAGCAAACTCGATCAGATCGGAGAGCGTACCAAAGGACTCAAGCGCAAGGTGGGCTTCAGCTGCGCATGTCATTCTGGCACCTAAGCTGACAAGATTCCGTCATCTCGTCGACCGGCAGCTCGATGATATTCAGCCCAACGCCGAACAGCCTACTCCACTAAGGGTGAGGCTGAACTACCTCAACGCCCTAGAGACCGAGCACATCAAGGCTTCTGGCAGAATAGCCGACGGCAAGGACAAGGCCAAACCTTCGGTGGCTGTGTTGAAAGATGAGGCAGTGAAGATGGAACTTGACGGCGAGGAAGAAGTCGCCGTACCACTGTAAGTGATTGATATCCTCTTGGTGACGGGCTGCAATGGTTTTATTCATCAACTGATCTTGATCGACTGGCGGATCCCTATGGTGTAGGGAATCCGATTCTGAGCGAGCTATAGATAAGACTCTTGATCGATATATTATCGACTACTTGCTTCGCACAGGTCGAATGAAGACAGCGAAGACCCTAGCTGAAGGCCAAAACATCGACGTGAGTTGGGTCTCTTAATGATTCTCTGGCTCACCTGTTCGTTGCCACAACCTCTCGCCTTCACGGGCACTGGACGCTGAACCCAGGATTGATCATGTTTTTAACTCAGGGACTGGTCGATGTCAAGCTTTTTGCTGAGCTGGCGAAGATCGAGACAGCGCTGGTGGAGAAACACTCTTGTACAGAGGCTCTAGCATGGTGTGGTGAAAATCGAGGAACGCTCAAGAAGACCAAGGTGAGTTCGTCTGGCCCCTCATTTCTCTTTGTACCCCAATCCCATTCCATGCCTTCTGCTTAGACGTACGGTGGCCCTTGTAGATGCCGTGTGCACTATAGACACTATCGCTAATGCTTCTATAATTATGTTCGTGCTGTGTGCGATACAGAACAACCTTGAATTCGTCCTTCGTTTGCAGGAATTTATCGAACTATGCAGGAAGAGAGATATCACTTCCGCCATTGCATATTCTAGGAAGAACTTATCACCTTGGGCTGACACCCATATGAATGAGCTGCAGCAGGGCATGACGCTGCTTGCCTTTGGTGAGAAGACTGGTGTAGAGCTGTATAGGGTGAGTGTGATATTGATAAGGCTGTCGATGGGACGCTGGCTGATTCTTATCGGATCTTGTCCCAATTTCATTCTGACAGAAACTGTACGACCAGTCTCAATGGGAATATGTCCGATCCCAATTCCGCGAAACCTTCTTCAACCTCTACGCTCAGCCTTCTCAATCCATACTCTCCCTTGCACTGTCCGCTGGTCTATCATCTCTGCGACTCCCGTCTTGCGTCCACGTTCCGCAGCATGCTTCGATCAATGCTAGCTCTTCAGCCACGAACGGCGGATCACAAACCGCGTCAGGTGCTTCCGGTGCTGGTACGGCGTCAGCGTCGACATCGACGTTGTCTCATATGCTCGACTCCCGCGGTACGCACACGGTACCCCTCCTACCCGCGGCTCCGCCTCTCCATAATCTCGAGTCATGGATCTCCTCCTCCCCCTCCGATCACCTGACAGCTCCTCTTGGCGGAGAACACGTCCCACCCAAGGAAGATCTGCACGAACATCCCGAAGCGCCAGTCGGTAACGTCGATTGTCCGACGTGCGGCGAGTATATGAGGGTGCTAGCGAGGGAAGTGCCGATGTCACACCATGTGAATTCGACGATTGTGTGTCGGATCAGCGGCGAGGTTATGGACAGTCAGAATGAACCGCTCGCTTTTCCTAATGGTTATGTGTACTCTTCCAAGGTGAGTGTTTGGCTTGATTTACACAAACACCTTCGCACTCACACCGGGGGGAGCGAAACTCGGCATCTCTGCGTCGTAATCAAGCCGCGCTTCAGACGTTGATCATGCTCGATTCCCATACGATCTGAAATGTATTGACACCAACGATGATGCTAACGAGATTCAATCAACCTTTGCATTCCATTTCGCTACTTTCCAGGCTCTCAAGCAGATGGCCGAGGCGAATTTCGACGTGGTAACCTGCCCTCGAACGAGAGACTCATGCTCCTTCTCGCGATTACGCAAGGTCTACATCTCTTGAGCGACGACCCTGGCAAATCGGGAGCGGGATCGATGGAGCATCTCCTTTTTATCTCATCCCTCAGTCTCGAAAATGGCCCGTTGACCGGTATCGGCGAAGTCACGATTCGTACTTACTGGGCGAGACCCACCTCTCGGTACCTGCAACCCCGCAGATGTCGATCCCTTTTCCCTTGGTCGTGCGCCTTTTCTGGCGCCTGGGTGATGATACTGATCTGGTACAGGTGATAGCGCCCTGCCAGCTGGTGCAAACTCAAGCTGTTGTATGGTAAAATGTGTATGTGATTCCTGTATAATACATGGTGAATGCATGATATTCCTATACATAACATGATCTAGCCCTCTGGCTACTACGTTTGCGAGAATGAAATGTAGCGACGTTCAACGTCGCCATGGCATTGCCGTTACCGTTCCATGGCACTTTACAGTACATAGTCGTCTCAAACGACAGGATGGATCACAGTAACTCCCTTGAAGCGACTTGCACATGTCTGCCGAGCGGCGATGCAATAGATTATGACGGGATTTGACAGACAGCTACCTGAATGACTTCTCCCTGAAGCACAACTTACATTGACAGCGAGTGATTCTGCGATGTCGATAGACCGTGCTCCACCGGTAACGCTAGCTAGATAAGGGATGAGTGTCTCAATCTTCTGGGTGACCGGCGAGGACGATCATGTTGAAGTTGACGTCCCCATCGGCTCTGTCAAAGTACTTCTCCTGGACAACTTTTGCCACGTCCTATTGTGTACGTTTGGTGTACCATATGAAATAGATTTGGGATCAAAAAACAGCAACATCAATCAGCATAATTATCTGGATGGGAAATAGCATGTTAAAGAGGGAATACAAGCTTGAAACAACGAGATTGCCAAACCCAAATCCCAACTCACCTCGAGGAAGTTGACACTGGGTCCTTGGTCAAAGGGTCCGCTTCGATTTCCATCAAGCTCGACTGTCCTCTTCTCGCTGATTGATGGATAACCAAAGAAGGAAAGACCGATCGTGTCGATTAGCGTTATGTCACCATTTGATGAGACCCAGATCGCCACGATCCGTTATTTCATCTTCCTTCGTCCCCTCCCCTCGCGCTTTTCCTCAGGGTCAATTCCATGATGAGAGAAGGTGACGATACCGCAACACGACCGAATCGGATCGGATCGAACGGGACGAGTGAATAGTGACTCACCCATTCTCATTGACGCCCTCGACAAAAGTGATAAAGTGAGTCGTCACGTCGAGATCTTCAGGGATCGCGCTCTGTCCAGTCTGCGCAGCAGCTGTGTGAGCAGCAGTAAAGAAGTCGGCCTCGTCGAGTAGTTTTGCTCGCTCGATAGCTGTAATGGATATGTGTATGGCATGATATGAAGCATTGGTCAGCGTTCGAGACGATATTATGATGATCTTGAGCCGATCCTTCTGACTAGATCAGGCAGAGGGTAGTAGTGTGGTTCAGGATGAAGGGACAACAGGTTCCCTTCTTGCATGCGTTCGAGTTTATATCCCTGGAAACGGAGTGGAATAGAACACTGTTCGACGGACAGGTTGAGTAGAGAGAGGTGTACTGCTTGGCAGCACTGCTGATCAGAACCACTCACGAGTCTTGGACAGCGATTCAGCCTTGAATTTGGCCAGATGAGAATCGGGAGCTAAAGCGTCGGGGCTCTGTTCCGGTAAGTTGAGAAGAGCGTGCAGTAGGCCTATCGAGCCGCATGCGTTGGGGATCTACATTTTCGACAACATCTCCACATAAGCTTCATCTCATAATCCCTTATTGGTTGATAAGCAAATCGATGACTCGTTGATAGCAGGGTGAGAGATATCCCATACTCACAGTCTGTTTGATATACCAGACTCCATCGCCCTTCCACCCCTTTCCCTCACTGCCAGTCAGCCCGTTGTACTCCTTATCTTCCATCTCCCTCGCTTCGCCCAGCTTACCCTCCGAGGGGAAGAGCAATAAGACCGCCTTGTGAGGTTTAGGGATGAAGGTCAGGAAATCGGGATCGAGAGAGAAGAGGTCTTGGAATGTTAGAGAGTCGGGGAGACCGAGAGGTTTTGACCACTACGAACGTGGTAGGAATGCACGAAAGAGGTGGGAGTAGACATTCAGATGAGATTTGGGAGATAGGTAGGCATAGGTCAGTAGGGTTTCAAGTGTAAATACCGCATCAAAGAAGTTGCTTGATAGCAAGATCAAGAAATAACTTACGTCGTTAAAAACCTGCCCAAACAGTCAAAAAAGGATCATCAGCGCTTCGCCACCAGGGGGGGGGGGGGGCATAAAGACGACACATCTCAGCAGCAATTTCGAGCTGAGTAGTCTCCTAATAGCCGTGCCTACAAAGAAACATGATCGACACCGATCGAGTTATGTAGAAAGATAGAAGGCAGAGAAGGAGGAGACACGACTCGCTCACATCGGGCGAAGCTTCAAGCGGAACCCATTTCGACGGCATTCTGAAGAAGCGGTGTTATGATCTGTCCTGTATGGATACTCTGTACTGATGAGTGCACGGCGGGCGTTGCTGTTATGATTGATCAGGAATCTCAGAGTGATCAAGTCGACGGATGGGGATGACAAGGAAGGCCTGCAATGGGGACAGCAATGAGTCATCCCCGTCATAAGCGCGGGGGCGGGGCCACGCATACCATACCATACCAAATAGCCTCCGCTCCGACCGGCGGCAGCACTCATCCATTGAGCTAAGCATACAGTATACAGTAGTTGCGGTTACAAGGCTCCCAGCCTCAAGCCAGATTGCCTCGGTCGTTTCATCTCGACTTGTCTCGTCTAAATCGCTGGGCGATGAAAGCTTGCTCGCATCCTAAGACAGCGGAATGCATGAAAGGCGCGAGGTCGCATATGATATACATGCCACATGAATGGCTCGCTTGGTCACGTCTAAAAGCTACAAACAAGGAGACCTCTACAGTCTACTCTCTACAGCACGTCTATACTAATGTATTATCATCCCCCTCACCTTGTTTGCTCATCTGGCTAGACATACACTTAGACTGTAGACAATCGATGTCTCGAATATCTCACTGGTGCTTATGCAATGAAGGAAGTACACGACCTGATTAATTGATCACTCTGACTACCCTGTACCCCCTCCAATCCTTCTTGAACACGTCGGCCCCTCTCTCAAAATGCACAACACTCTTCATCTCTTGCCGCTGCTGCTGTCCTCCATACCCAGCTCCCATCGCCGCCTCGCCCGGCTTTGAAGGTAATGCGTTATCCGGTAGATGGGGCTTGAAGATAGCCATACAGGGTTCCTCCATGACATCCCTGCAGTCCATCCCACTCGTATCTACCTCTGGCTCCCCAGTCCCACTTGGAGGCAGATATTCAAATGCAATGAATTTGGATTCTTTGCGCTTTGACGAGGTGAAAGCCGCTCGGAGGGTTTTTAGGCCCGATGGGCGGGATGTCAAATGGGGTGGGGCGGAAGGGAAAGCTGTTTCTGGTTTCACGGTAGAGACGATCCTGAAGAGCGTAAGACGAGGCGTACGGATGAGTGAGAAAGGTGGTGAGCGCAGAGACATCTAGTCAGCTTTGGGTCATCCCACATGAAGCAGAGCCTAAGACTCGAGATCAGCACTCACTTGCCACCGTCCTTCAGCATCCTTCTGGCAGCATCATAGACCCTTTGACCGCCGTGTGTGTCAAGCACATAATCCCAGGCCATCTCTTCCATGTTCAACATGACGCTCGCCGGACTGCCCATCAACACGCCCCTAGCACCATTGCTCAAGCAAAGTCTATGTGCGTCATGCGAATCATCTCCACCGGGAATGACAGCCGTGACGTGTACGCCTGCTCGAGAAAGCTCTTGGCACACCAAGGCAGCGATCCCGGTATGGGCATCCATGATCAGTGCGCGGGAGTGGCGGACGAGGTGGCTTCGGACTGCTCGGGCAGCCGCGATTCCTTGAAGTGGGAGCAAGGAGAGTTGTTCGAGTGTCAATTGGGTAGGGAAGGGTGCTCGGGATATACGTCGGCGGTCTACCAGAATATATTCGCACAGTGCACCGCTCTGCCCGGACATGCAGAGACATCGGAAGATCAGCCAAATCGGTTCGAGTGTCCATGATGCAGCCCAGGTGATGTCCACGCTCACTCACCCTTCGTACGTCGACCAAACCCATAACAATATCGCCCCTAACAACCTCCTTCTCATCCGCTCCTACCACCAATGCTCTGCCGACAAAACTCCTACCAGGAACCCATTTCCCAACGTCCCCTCTACCCTTCTCGCCAAGCGTATCCACGTCCACCTGATCAATCGCAACAGCGTACACTTGCACAAGCAGTTGGTGGTCATTGACCTTGGTAGGTGGTTTCAGGTGTGAGTTGAAGTCGACCAGGGAAGGGAGTTGGTCGCGCAGATGCGCGGGGGTAGCGGCATGCCGAGCATGCGTAGTAGATAGTGTGATAGACGCCATGGTGGCGTGTGGTATTCCGAGGATTCGTGAATCGAGCTCCGAGCGCGATTTGGCGGGATTGTTGGGCCGATAAGCTCCGGCGGGTAAGATGAGATTACTGGGAAACCAGAATTGTGATTAGCACTAGCATCGAAATTCGCTGGATCCAACACGATAGCATCGCAACTCACGTGTATCCTCCAACGCTTTCCGGTGCTCGACCGTTGGATTCCATCAACACCCCATCGCCATATGTACTGCCTTCCCACTTCCTGTCCACATCGCCCCTGAAACCGATAACACTCTTACTTCTGGGCACCGTCGGCAATTCACCCAAACCATCTTCATCATCGTCTCCACCTCTCTCGGAGCGCGATGACCTATGACCTCCAACCTCACTCTTTGCTCGGAAAATGCTTGATCGTCGAGAAGGGTTGTACGAGTTCCAATCCTGCATGCTGGCTCGACGACTTCGCCCGCTCTCCGACGGAGCAGGTCGATAAAGCTTCTCAGAATCTTCGTGAGACATCTCTGGGAGAACGGTCAGCAGGTCAGGATCGAGAAAAGAGGGCGGGTTGAATGTTCGAGGGGAAGCAGCAAGCACTGGAGATGAGGTGTCGGGTAAAGGTGAAGTCGGTCGCGAGAAGCCAGGAGGGACGGGTGACATGGGCCGCGAGGAAGGTGCTCGATTATGACTTTGGGTCTGATTGCGATTCTGATGAACGCTGAGAGAACCGACTCTTGCAATCGGGAAGACGAGACTACCAGGAGGAGGCGGAGGCGGCACAGAGGTAGACGCAGCGGGTCCGCTCCTCTCTCGCTCGCCATCGGAAAGTGCGCTGCTTTGGCTGGCCTCGCTCGCATAGTCTTTTTTGACATACGACCTGCTAGGCTGGGGGAGTCCATCCAAGCCATCGGACAGCTGAGAGTACTCGCTGGGTGAGGAGTCCCTACTTGGCGGTCTGAGACCACCAGCAGCGAACCCTATACCATTCTGACTTCCGCCTTGTGCACTCGAACCTTCCAACCTTGAACCATTGGTGATCCGGTCGAAGGTCGGCGCAAGGGACGCTGAGGGCAATGGCGTGAACTTGGATTGTCTAGGAGGTGGGGGCTGATGGAACCCTGTCCACCCATCTCCTGTTGTGGGCATATACATGACCGGGGACGCTGGTCTTGATCGTGCGGAATGAGCCGCCGCCCATCCTCCTTTGCCGTACCCGCTGATACTGCCGCTCACGCTGCCCGCCACGACGGGAGCTGATCCGAATGAAGCTTCGGAGACGGGTCGAGAGCCTCGCCGATGGACGACGAAATCGTCGAATTCATTGCGAGACGCACGTCGGCTCGTAGATTGCCTTGAAGGAGGGCGATTTCCATCTACCACCGAAGATGGCGCGTGCGATCGGCTGACCACTGACGGTGGCTGGGAAGCGGAACCTCTGCTTTGTGATGTTGGGATGGATCCACTCGTTTGTCGACTATGACCTCCTTGTTCCCTTGCGCGTTCTTCTTCGTCGTCAGACCCAACTTCTCCAAAATCACTTTGAGCATCTTCGTCCACTAGCGGCGTCTCACTGTCGAGACCAGCTGAGTATCGCAGGTTGCTAGGAATCTCGATCCTCGGCGAAGGGCGTTGGCTCGGTCGATCGGGATGTAAGGATAAACTGCTTGAGGATGAATGTCCGGAGTGGAAGGGCGATACATCGGGGTCAGGTACAGGAGCTGGTGTAGGAGGAAGGAAGTTGAAGGAAGGAGGCGAAATTAAGGCTAAAGGGGGTTTGGGTGTGGCAGTTTCTGTTTCACTTATTATGCTGGTGTCGGTCACAGAAAGATCCACCAATGACGATCTAGGTGTGTAGAACACATCTTCTTCGTCGTCCGTGTCAATGTCAGCCTTTCGTGATTCACTGGCCGACAAAGTTCCCTGTGACTGGATCGGCTGCGCTTCAAGACCAGGCAGGGGTTTATCAGCTCGTTCAGCGGAGCGAGGGGCTGCTAGTGGTACGGCCCGGTATGATGGATTCGGCGTTGAAGATTTCGAGCTTGGAGGCGTGAGCAGCGGCGATGGTTTGGAGTACTGCTGCTGCCGATGCTGTTGTATGACGGTCGAAGCTGGTCTTATGGGCAGCGTGACCCGCTCATGAGTAGGCATTGCAGGAGATAGGGGAGGGATGGGAGATGAGGGAGCCGAGGACGAAGCGGACGTCTCGCTGTATCTCGAATGTATAGATATTGGCGGCGGCAACTTCAACGATGTCGTAGTTGACACCGATATGGGAGAGGACAATATCGAGGAAGCTGCGTCGTCAGCACCCGCAGAGATGGCCCGGGGTTTCTTCTTTTTCTTCTTGATTGTCCCGGATCCACTTCCAGCCGCTCTTCCTGACATTGCTGAAGGTGATCGATTTTGACTTGCTGTACCCGTCGCCCATCCATCGTTCTCTCCGTAAATCACCCGTGATGTATCCTTCTTCCTTCTACCACTGGTGGACGCAACGCCTAGTTCAGACCTAGACCGCGACTTGGTTTCAAGCTGATCTTGATGGGGCGGGCGCGAATGTACAATCCTGCCATCTTGAAGAGTGACGCTGCTTGCGACCTTCCTAGCGGGCTTGGGGAATCTGGTACCCATCGACGGACCATCACTCATCGCTGAAGCGGATACCGTTGAGCTTGGCACTCCAGGTCTAGGTTGACGGCTGGGTCCAGCATGGCTGCTGTTAGCTGATGCGCAATTATTGTTGACCTGATCGTACCGGGATGGTCGAGCGTAACCATAGCCGAAGCCTCGAGATGATTGATCTTGTTCTTGGTCTGCCCAAGGAGATGAATGGTATGGGTCCGCATATGATCGGGTCGGTTTCTGTAAGACCGACTGAAGGAATGTCGGTTTCGGCATGGTTAAAGGCTGCCGTTTGTGCCGTATCGGATGGTCCGAATGTGTTGCTTCGAGCAAGCAATGAGCGCCGATGCTCGCGAGGCTGTCCCTGTCGATGTCGGCTGTCTGCTCTATTGATGCTATGTGGTCCTGTCTCGAATCGCCAAAGTCAGCCGGTCGGTATGAGAAAAGATTTGTTTACTCTTTGTGGACGGTTATTTCCCAAGTAAGATCTATGTCACTAGCTAGTGTTTGAACCCTGAGCCCATCACATGTCAAGGACCAAGGACCGAGAGGGGAATGCGATGATCTGTGTAACAATGAGCGTTCTTGGACCTCTGAAATGTTCTCATGGGATCTACAGTAGAGTAAGAGACAACAACGATGAACAGCCAAATATAATGATGGAATGAAAAGTGAAGAGTGAAGAGGGGATGGGATGCAAAAGACTTGGCTATAGTTGCTAGATGAAGATGAAAGGGGAAAAAGGAGTACAACGTAAACATTTCAGACTGGTTCATTCACCGTCCACCAAGCCATCGACATCGACAACGACGTATATTGCATCATAAACAGTACGAGTACATACCACCACAAACTGCAGCTTGTCAATTTAGTCATTATAAGCATAAACATCATTGATAACTGCAGAGCATATATGACTTACGGAGAGACAGACTCGTTCTAGTCGATGGATCATATCGCCTGGCACGGCTCAAGAGTGAAAACAATGTCATGAATCGAGAACACACAGCCGACGCGATATTCATCACCTACCTCCGACCCTTGCATAGGCTCCTGACCATCGTCGCTTGAGAAGCGACAAGCATCATAGCGGCAAAGCTATATCCACAACCACCGAATCTCAACCCAATTCTGATGTGTGTATGCTCGAGCCCACAAATGCTGACCCCTCCATATCACTTCTCGATAATCGCTTCCCCTCCTCACCTTCTTCAAGCTCAAGCCGCACCTCAACCTCAATCTCAGAGAAACAAGTCCGGTCCTCAAATACTATACAGGGGATCCGTCCCAGCCCAGCGAAACCTCTCGTTCCTCCGAAGACTGGGTCTTCGAACTTTGATATACCTCAAGAAGAAGGAGCTGAAAGATGATGCAGACCAAGGCGGAGGAGACGATCTTGTGAAATGGGCCAAGAAGCGAGGGGTGAGGCTGAAGTGGGTCAAAGCTGAGGGTATGGGCGAGGAGAAATTGGGCATGGGCAAGAATGAGGTCAACGAGGTGTTGAAGGTGAGTTTGCGCCTAATCTCGGACTTGATCTCTAGTGACATACTCATCAGTCCAATGTACAAGGCCATGTCATTGTCATCCGTTGCACCGTGCCCTCGACTTCCGTGTTCCAATCATGCCAATGCCCAGAGCTCGCGAGCTGACAGACTTCCTTTACGGTCCTTGACACCATTTGCTTTCGGCTCTGCTCGCTCGCTCACTCGCCTCACAGACCATCTTAGACCCCTCAGCATACCCTCTCTACATCGCTGACATCGACGGAATATCACATACCACCCTGGTGGTGGCTTGTCTGAGAAAACTGCAAGGATGGCACATAGACAGTATCATCAACGAGATCTGCCGGTGAGTCGAGCGGTCGTGTGGTCTCTAGTCTCAGGTGTATGGTCGTCTATATCTTCCACTTGCCTTGCCTTGCCTTGCTCGCGCAATCTCATTTTCTGGGCTTTCAGATGTATTGAAATGCAGGACCCTGAAATGCAGGACCAGATATTGACAGGCGTCCTTGCTTTGCTTCGCTGCGACTCTGCTATACTGCAATGGGACAGCTTTGAACCAGACCACGATGACCTTCCCCTAGTCTCATTCATATCGTCGTACCTCTCCTCTCAGTCCTCCTCATCATCGTCGACGACGAACCCTTCAGGCGGTGCTCCATCGTCGCTATCATCAAACACCAACCCCGGTTCGGGCTCGGGTTCAGGCTCGGATGGGAGCTTGGTGCTGCCTTCGCCTCCTTATCCAACTTGGCTGTGGCCTACGCCTACACCTACGCCCACGCCCGCCCCCGCGCTTTCGCAAAACCAGGCTCAAGGACAAGCTTTATCACAACCTCCCGGAGCGGTGTCCATGCCTGCCGTTGGCGGATCAGGGTCATCTTCTTCTGGGCACAGTCAAGGTCAAGCCTCAGCACCGACCAAGACTCGAGATCGAGATCGGGATCGGGATCGGGATCGGGATCTATCTACGACACAATCAATGTCAACAGCCACTTCATCAGCCGCGACTGGTACTTCTTCGCCGATATTACCTTTCCCACACCCCTTGAACGCCAGAAGACACCCCACGATGAAGTTGACTTTCCCAATGCTTCCTCCGCCTATCCCACCATCCACTTCTACATCCGCATCTACGTCGGTTGGCACCACGACAAACGCAGCTCAGCTACCTACGTCTCCATCGAGTGCTTCGCCGATCTTATCCCCCAGTCTAGGATCTGTCTCTGGCCCTGGCCTAGGAACAGGATCAGTATCGGTCGGGCAAGGTGGTCTCAGACAAGGGGGCCTATCGAGAGTATCATCTCGCAGGGATAAGTCGAGCTTACCGCCTCCCGCGGCCAGTCCCGTTCTGGGCCCAGCCTCCAGTTCTAGTATGAACGTAGGTGCGAGCGCCAAGGCAGGTAATTATACGGGGAAGACGAAAAAGGAGGAAGGGGGAGGCGGAGGCACTAGTACGCTTGGTGATGCTGTAAGCGCCATCTCGGTTGGATTAGCCGGCATGGCCCACGTTCTTATCGGATCAGGATCAGGATCAGGATCAGATCCTGTAGGCCAGAAAGGAGGAGCAGCGGACTATCCTGCTACCCGACATCAAAGCGAAATATCACGATCCAATAGCGGTGACGCCAATAATACGAACGCCGGCGTGCAAAGCAGTACGACGACGGCGAATGCGGCTTTGGATAGAACTGCAACGGATTCGGCAATGGCAGGCAGCACAAACAAGCTCAGTCGCCAGGTCAGCTTCCATTCGGCTTCGGAACGAATAGCCGAGCGATCTCCACCATCACGCCAACACTCGCTACCGGACCGGGACCGAGCGAGTGAATCATCCTATACAGTTCTCAGCGGAGATGCTGCTGCCGCTGCCGCCGGCATGACTGTGTCTTCTTCACCAAATTCATCTTCTCCGTTGAAGAAAGGTCATATGATCAGCAGAGAACCGACCATCTCATCGTACTACTCCTCTTCGACCTCGGCTTCGGCTTCGGGTGGCCCAATGACTACTGGTCCTGGATCCACACAGGATTATCTGCCAGATGACGAAGGTGAAGGCGCGATACCCTCGCCTAGCGGGGCCGTACATGGACAACGAGTTACCACTCCTTATGCAGATGTCAACGCGGGAGAAGACGGAGATCAGCAGATCGGAATGCCGGCTGGGACTATGGCAGACTACATAGGCGAAGGCGAGGGTGAAGAAGGTGAAGAAGAAGTTGCGGGCGAGGACGTGGATGAGGACGAGGAAGATGAGGATGATGAAGATGAAGATGAGGAGGAAGACGATGAGGATGATGATGAGGATGGGGATCAACCTACTTCGCAGTACATTTCCGCGCTCGATCTGGCTGGTTTTGGGTAAACTCCACCGTTCATCGCACCCTATTTAGTGGCATCGAAGAGCGCCGAATGACAGAGTTGTATAATCATTCCCAATCGCAATAGTCACGATGCATAGCATTGTCATCAAATATCACAGGTACAAGCAAGCCCAAGGAAAGCATATTCTTCCTCTCTCTTCGTTGACCTCGTTCTTCTGTGTACTATGAGCAGACGCTGAACCTAGTTCTTCTCAGCAGCAGCGAGCTCATACATGTAAGAGCCAAGCAACTTGGTGCCCTGTGAAGCATTTCAAGGCCGTATGTATCAGCTCTATTGGTTTCAGCCCACAAGGGTGCACACGACAACGCCACTCACGTTGATGTAGTTGCTCGTGTCAATCTTCTCGTTAGTGGAGTGAGCGCCTACATCCCATGCACGTCAGCGAGCGATGACCTGTTATTGTCATTGTCAGAGCTTACCGTCATCACCTCGACCGACGGGGAGAAGAAGGACGTTGAGACCAAGGATGTTTGCAAAGTCCAGTGTCACCGGAATGGAGCCTGAAGGAATGTGCATCAGCTGTCTACCACGTGGGGTCGCGACCAATTAGTTAGCTGACGTACCTCCTTCTCGAGTGTAGTCCGGAGCCTGACCGTAGACAGCCTCAGTAGCCTTGTGGGCAGCTCGGTATGAGTAGTGCTAAGCAGTCCCATCAGCTTTAGGTCATATCAGGCTTGCAACCCAGGAACAGCTCACGTTAGGGTCAGCCTAAAAATCTCAGAGTCAGCAAGATTATATCACCATACCCCGGTGCTCGGAGTTTCGAGTACTCACGATCCAAGGCTCGCCACCGTGGGTAAGGTATACGTCCATCTTGTTCTTTGATCCGAGCTTGGAGAACTCCTCCTTGACGTACTTGACGACGTGCTCCGTTACGCCAGCAACGGTCAGGTTGGGCACAAGTCGGATAGAAAATTTGCCTGGGAGGAGGGAAACGGGGACATAAATTGGGAGTTCCCTTGGCGTGGCTGATGCATGAATTACCCAACTTACCCTTGACGCCACAAGGAATAACGGTCTTTGAACCAGGAGCAGCTGTTTCATTCTTCAGCGACAAGTTTCTGAGTGCTTGGGAGGCCGGAGAAAGCTAGCAACTCACAGAAAGCACCCTCGATACCATGGAGGGACAAGCTGGGGTTCCCTATAGAGCATGAGCAACAGTAAGTATTGGCCGAAAGATAAAACCAAGAGCAGAACATACGCATTCGTCCCATAAGCTATAAATTTAAGTTGGTCAGCAGGTGTATCTGTGCTTGATTGCTTTGGGGACACCCACAGTCTTGACAGTATCATTGCTTATCGTGACATCTCCACCGACGGCATCGTGGATGTCCTGCATCTGGAAGTGGATAGCCTCGAATTTGGCCTTCTCATCGTCTGTCAAAGGGGCAATCATCTCCTTTACGCCGGGAATCAGGATCTCTCCAGCAGGAGTGACCAGCTTGGACACTGTTTGGATTCGATCGATGTCAGCTGGAAACTCGAGAATCTCGCGCCATCGAGCAGCTTACTCAATGCAATGAGGTCAGTCATGGGCTCATGTACGGTTCCACCGAAGACACCGGAGTGGAGATCCCTGTCAGGACCGTTGATCTTGATCTCGTAGTAGTTGATGCCTCGGAGACCGTAAGTAAGACAGGGGGTCTTCGTGTCGAGCCAGTAGTTGTCTATGATAATTTTAGTAAGCAGCTTTCCTGACTCCACGCACGAGGCGCAGAAGGGATGTTCAACGCTGAAACGCACCTGAGATACACATGCAGTCCGCACCAGCGAAGAATTTGTCCTTCTCCGACTCGATAAACTTGTCAAGGTTGACCGAACCGTTCTCCTCCATACCCTCGAAACACATCTTCAAGTTGACCTGCGTTGATCATCGTCAGCACGGCTATTCATATACAACTGCAAGTCAGAATGGTGACACGTGTACGCACGGGAAGCTCGATACCGAGGTTCTTGTGAGCCTCGAGGACATTGAGCCAGCCGAGGACGGGTCCCTTGTCATCAGTTGAGCCTCGACCGTACAGCTTACCCGAGCCGTTGGGATCGGGAGTAAGCTCGAATGGCGGGTAGAGCCAACCGTCTTCAGCGAGAGCAGGTTGCACGTCGTAGTGACCGTATACAATGAGGGTTTTCTGACCGAAACACACATATGGGAAAAAAGAGCATGTCAGCACGTAATTTTATGTGATTATATCCCAGCCTTCTGAGGTACAAAGGAAGGGGCATGTCTGCATCGGTAAGGTGGGGATCGAGCAGTCCGCTCACCTTCTTGGGGTCGTTGCCAACCTGAGCGATCACCACCGGAGGAAGGTCGATCTCCTTGCCCTCGAGGGTGTGGGTGCCGATAGGTCGCTTCTCGACCCAAGCCCCAAGCGAAGTGAGCTGCTGGATGAGGAACTCGGCCATGGCCTCGACATCCTTGACATAGCTATTAAGAAAGGGGACAAGGAGTACGGAGTAAGCCGATGAACGCTTGCGATAACTGCCAGATATGTCTCCGGCCTCGCAAGGGATCGTGTCATTGATACTCACCTCAGATTGCCAGAGACGCTACCCAGAGATACAAGCAGTGAATTGTCACCTGTCAGCTATGATGTTCTGATCGCTATTTCCGTATTGAACTCACGAGGGGATGGAGACAGCCTTAGAGAGCCGGTCGATGTAATCTTTCTGGTGGTCATCGACATATTTGAGGAACTGTGGGTTGGCAGCCATGTTGATTGGATTGGTACTGTTGCTGCTAAGACGATTGTATTGGCTCAAAATATCAAGACCTTGGACAATTTGCCAAATGAAGAGGATGAAGAAGGGTCGAAGTGATCGCTTATCGATGTGGTCCAGTACTGCATGGGTGCGTTGGGTTCATCATGCGTATCATGCGCCCATGCCAATGCAACCCGCCGGTTATCATACGAGTACTGCAGGAGCACGCGATACATTGGAAGGAACCACGTGAGATTGGGTTTCTAAACCGTCACGTGATCGATCGAACCTCCTACACCTCCACCTTTGGTATCCACTTTGCTTGCGGTGCCTGCAGACGGAATTTCTAGGCGACAATGTCTGCTTTCTCTTTTTCTTCTCCTTCTCTCTACCTTCTTTTCTCATAACCTGTCTATATCGTTTCCCGAGCTGTACATATCGTTTCGTCCTTTAGCTCTCACCCTCCATGGAACCAAGAACAATGGAAATGGACATTCCTCTCATCGGTTTGGAGGACTCGAAATGTCCTCCTTCTGCTGATGACATCAAAGTCAATATCGGCAGGTCTCTCCATCCCAAGAAGAAGTTCAAGCTCTCCTCAGACTCTCCTGTCTTCACTCCTTCCACCTCTCTCAACCACAGGATGACTCCATCGACAATCGGGCAGGACTTCCTGTCTCTCCCACAAGCCGATCGCAATGTAGGATACTGACCACCGTTTCCCATGATATTCCCTCTTCTACTGATACTTCATATGATCTGTTAAAGCTTTCTTATTTACGCTCACGGCATCGACTGACTGGTTGACATTACTAACAGGAGAAGCAAGTACAGCAAAAGGGAGAAGCAGAAAGAACACCCTTCACGATCGTCGGTCCCGACGTTCCATTGTATATCGAGCTCTCAAGCTCTGAAGGCAGTTCTAACGGAACCACTAATCCTCTTCCTCCCACTCCGATGAAGGTCGGACCCAACAGATATCCGACCCAAACGAATGCTCAGATTGGCAACGAGTCGGCCCTAACCCCGATGCATAACAACGCTCCTATCCAGGACAATATGCCCTCTCCTGTCAGCGAGCCCTTCGACTGGCTCGCTTTCTCGGGTCCAATCAGAGAGCTACAGCGCTCCCCGCTCAATGAGAGGGGAAGCTCATGGGATAGTGCAAGCTGGTCCGACGATACCGAGGCTAATACTCCTATCATCATCACTCCTGAGCTGTCGGGGTCCACCAGAAGACTAGAGATTACGATTGGGCAACTGGTGAGGCTGTGTCGTGCTTCCTCATACTGTATGCATACGGACAGTAAAGATAATCCATGCTGTAGACTTCCATTTTAGAGCAGGACGGTGCTCCTAGAGGGCCCTACACTCCCGGTTCGTCCCCTGTGTCGGTGGAGGAATCCAGGATAAGGCGCGTTAGCAGGTCGCCCGACCTCTCAGCGATTGCTTCGGTGTCCACACCTAGCACACCGTTCATGACCCCAGCTGCCCTACCTCCTTCCCCTCGAAGTCGGAGTCAGAGTGCACCTGGACGCCCTGTCAAGTTCTCAGCGACCCTTGGCGATGCTCTCGAACCAAACGAAGACGAGATCATAGAAGATCAACCTTCGGTGCAAGAGACAGCTTGTGCAGCCTGCGGTCGGCAGGTGGAGATTAATCTCGCCAAGAAGATGATACCCTGTCAGGTGAGCTCGCTGGATCATGATTCAGGCTCAGATCCGCTCACATTCTACCATGCCGGTCCTAGGAGATTGTTTGTCCTTCATGCTTTTCCTCAACTTTGTCGGCAGTCTCCGTGACGAATAGCCACTCGCAATGCCCAGCATGCTTGAAAAAAGTCGTGACCTTTGAGAAGATCAAGGATCTTTCCTTCATGGCATCCACTGGACCGGCTGCATCAAAGGAGAACTTGATCATCAAGAGATTCGGGCAGTATCCTATCCCTGTTACGAAATCGTCAGCTGGACCACCTATCATCATGAGGATTGACAACGTCGCATGGGTGAGCTGTCACCCAGTCTTAATTATCGAGGAGAGAAAATAAGTTGCGCTCACCGATCGGGTTCTTAGGACGTCACCCCCTACATCGTCGAGAAATTCCTGCCCTCAAAAACGCTCAACCAAACAGCCTTGCAGGCTATACACATCCCAATCAACCGCTTCGATGGCCGAACCGAAGACTACCTGGTAAGCGCTTGTTACCGTCTCATTTTGAGGATGGACACTTCGTTGATTAGCTGTCGAATCACAGTACATCGAAGTAGACTCGGTTGAGGCGGGCCAGCTCATTCTCAAGACTAAGCAGAACACTTTCATGGCTGGCGGGCCTATTACTGGAGGCAAGAGGAGACCTGTGACCATCACACCTGTCTCTCATAATGAGCTACTCTCTGAAGTAGGTTTTACAGCACTGGACCTTTCTTGTATACATCAGACAGGTGAATGACCTCCCTGTTGACATCCCCCTCGTCAGCTTCGACCCCACTCTTCTCAAGAACTGCATTCGCTGCTTCAATTGTGCCAAGCATCACTCGGACCTCCTACTCCGGCTACCAGGTTCCTCAAGTCCCGACATGGTGCCTTCCATGCGCTCATGTCTGTCATGAGCAAGCTCGCTGGCAAGATGAGTCCTATCTACTGGGATCTGTTCCGTGAGTCTGCTGGCTGTCGCTCGAGTACCGGATATCAACTGACAACTGCCCATGACAGATGTCGCATCAGGTGAGGAGGATGTCCAAGGCATCGCTCGGGGTGTTCTCCTTGCTGACTTCGTTGAGATCGCCATCACACAATCCTACCACTGTACACGCCCACTTTGGTCGTCCAGGTGCAATTGCAATTCTCGCCCAGACTATCTACCGACAAACCCACCAGCCATACTACCGGACTCCCATTCAGCCGATCGCCGTCGCCACCGCCGCCGACACACGTCGCTTGGGCCCTCAGCACTCTCCTCACGCATCAATATTATCCTCGGCTTCGGCAGGTGTTCCCAAAGACAGCGCAACGCTCGAGGACTACCAAGTCAAAGATGATCAAGCCGTACTTGACAAGCTACTCGAGATCTTCTCCAAATGTTTCGGGATGGTGCCTCGGACTCACTAAAACCACAGTCAGAAGTATCGTACTGAGGCGAGGCAGCACCATCGCGGCGACTTTTAACCATCACTTCGTATTCCAGCTCACATGAATATGATCTTGGGACGAGATACAGTAGTAAGGAAGAAAGTTAAGACGATATACTTTGGGTCGTAAGCGGCGAAGAGCATAACCTGTCTTGCCGAAGTACCGAAAGCTGTCAAAATTCATCCATAGCAATACCATGACAAGGTCCACTGGTCGACTGGTTATCTTGCCAGGCCCACTCCGATCCGATGCAGTCCAATCCGACCTGTACCGACAGCCAGTACATACATATATCCATACTCGAGAGTAGACCATCGGTTCTCGACACCTAGTATGTAGTGGACGCTTCATTCTTGCGAGATTACGACATATTTAAGATGCGATACAATATATCATGTCATGCGTATAGAGTGGTACAGTAGCATTGTGTGGTAGAGTAGTATCAAATCAAACCAACTGCCGTCCGATGGTACCGTAGAGCATCTAAGTGTAGTACAAGTAAGCACATGCAATGGTATGGTACAGTACTGTATAGTGTGTGGTGCACACAACCTTCCACGACATAGATGTATAACAAGCCAAGCGGAACTGTAGAGTCGTCATTGTTAATATAGATCACCTGTTTCACTTTCCCCCATAACCTCCAATCAAGATATCACAGTCCGCGCCTGTCCCCCTCGACATGTTGTCAATGTCTTCTTCTTTTTCTTCTTTTTGGTATCCTTCTTCGATCTACCTTCAAGCGTAGGCAACTGTGGAGTCGCGAGTAGATAAGATAGCCGCGCTGTGTCCCTCTCTCGGACTATCTTGGGCCCGGTATGGATATCGTATACGATGCCTTCGATTCCCCATCTCCATATCTGCAGAGTGGCGAGCGACGATACACCGAATTTGATAGCCGAAATAGACGGGCGAGGTTAGGGATTCAGCATCGTTCTCATCGTACGTCCGTTGTGTCTATGTGAGGTGGGTATGGATGAGAGTGCGACTAAAAGGATGTTTGTGTATATACGTACCAGATACCGTCGGAGTTCTTTGTCTTAACATGGAGAAGAGGAAGTCACCGACAGATGAATACACATACATGCGGCACCGAATGAGGATAAAAAGAAGAGGAACGCCTTGTATCAGCTCACATTGCTTCATTAGGTGTCATCCAGATTCAAAGATACAACTCGACTCACCAGTCGGTCGGACCTTTCTCCATTCCTCTTCTCCTTCTACACTATCCATATCCTCCTCCACCTCGTCACTATCGAGCCAATCACCCAACATCTCAACGCCCCCATCCCAGTCCACTCCTTTCGTCCGCATCTTCTCCAGCGCTCGACTCCGTCTGTCCAGCCATATTGACTCCCTTTCAGGCCCACCTCGACCCGATAGGAGATGGCTGAAGATCCGAAAACTGTCCGAAGCATACACGCCTGCGCCATGGAACACCTTCACATCCAAGGCGCGTGGTATACCGTCATTACTGCTGTCGGAAGATCCTGGTTCGGATTCTGATTCTCGCACAGATTTAGGATTAGGATTGGGCAGAGGTGGCAGATCGGACGTTTGTAAGGGTTCTGACGAGGTCGCATAGATTGGCCAGCCGAGGTCTAAGTATTGTCGAGAGAAGCGAACGAGGGAAGATGCGCGTTGGTTGAACAGTCCGAGTGGGTACAGCAGTTCGGAAAGGTCCGGTATACTTGCTGCGGCCGGGTCGCATCGATCGACCCAGGAGAGTAAGTATAAATATATCAGTATGCAGCTCGTCTCGATACACGTGTCGAAGCGATCATCGGTGTATACCGTGTGCTCACCCTCTGCTAATTCTCTCGCACTCGGCCATCGCTGCAACAAGATCTCCAATACGGGCCTCGCGGCTCTTCCAGTCGTCTTGTTGAGCAAGGACGTAGCAACGAGCATTTTCCAAGGGTCGTATCGCAATCTTTCTGGATAAGACAAAGCCAAATTATTCCAGGTCCGTAAGGAACACCTGTCTCTCCATCTTTCCGCGAGGCTACACTAGACATTGATGGTTGGATAAGGGACCTGTCGGATTGACATAGGTGATAGGTGTATTGCAAAGTAAACGTACCTTGTATGAGATGGATCTTGCCCACAGGTTCCATAACGCCTTTCTCTGACCTCGTTAAGACCTCCGCCCCACTTTCGCCTATCACCGCCTGACTCGCACGGTCGTCCGCAAGTCCATGCCCAGGCTTTGTGTTTACACTCGTTTTATTTTTCGGTCTCTTCTTCTTCTCATGTGCCTGTACTTCCGAGACAATCTGACCAGCCGATCGTTCCGATATCATACTGTCATTCTTCTTTCTGGATTTTGATCTTTCGGCTCTTTTCGTGGGTTTAGCATCACTCGATGAAGCGACGGGGATCTCCACTATGATTGCCTTTACCGGTGTCGACTTGCGAGTGCGAGAGCGAGCTCCAGCGTGACGAGGCAAACTCTCAGGTGTAGGTAGCCTGCACCCTTCGTCTGAGGTCCCAGTACCTGGTGGCCTCTTAGGTCTTTTGGGGGTTACAGCATCTTCCAGGATTTGGCCATCGCGCGGTCCCGAAACATCCATCGATCCTGCCTCATTCCGGCCCCTCTTCTTTGATCCTCTATCGTTGGCTTTGCCAGCGCCATCTCCGGGCTTGGGCGTCAAAGGCGGTGAGATCGGTATACGAGGCGCCGAATCATGTAAACGCGAGAGATCCCCAGCTTCGGCTTGAAGCCCATTTCGTTCCGAGCTCGTCCGCAGACAGCCAGCCTCGTCTTCTCGAGCCTGACTCCTTGTCCTCATGATGCCGGACGGTTGTGGACGATGACGAAAGTAGGGCGAAACGGTAGTTGGAGTACTGTCGATCTGGTCGTCAGATCTGTCCGTGCAACCAAATCCCTGCTCCTGCTGCAGTTTCTGGACGGAAGGCGTTTCTGCCGATGGTCCAAGCTCAGAACCAGATTCTGACCTGCAACTCGAGGGATCCGTCGACGTCACGCCAGAGTGAAGGCAAGATGACCTCTCCCTTGAATGCCGTTCGATTCGATAGTAGTGATGTTGATGATAATATACACAACTGAGATTTCCCAGAAGATCGAGAGCTCTCAACATCTCTTCATCGTTCCGTTGCCGAGTTGCAGGATTAGCCGAGCTGCCTACTCCTCGATGCTATAGCAGTGTCAGTCTAGCGGACCGGCATCCATCGACTCGCAACACAATGCTGAGGAATTTAAGAGCTGCTACGCTGATGCTGACGATCGTTCATGCGATCATCGGCACTGAGCATGCATGGGGTCTCCAGACGCCTTGAGGACCATGAGGAAGGGAGACCCCCACGTGACTTTGGTCGATCTCCACGTGGCTTGATATGACCCGACTTCTTTGGATTTCAAGAGTTCCCGCTTGAATCGTGCTACTCTGGCCTATCTATCTCCCAGCTGTCTATATCACGGATTCCCGCTCACCACCGACTTCCGGCCGTTACCAGCACATCGATCCTGAAGCACGCCTCTGCAATTCTGCAGCCCTGCAGCAGAGCAGCCAACAACATGTCGTTACCGGGCGGTCGAGCGCCCCCTCGTAAAGGTCCGAACCCACTATTGATCCTCGGTCTAGTCGTAGCGAGTTCCGCGTCGTTCTTCCTGTTGGCGGAAAAACGACATAACGATCAACAGGCTCTAGGAGAGCGAAGGAGGAGAGAACATCCGAATCCGCTGTTACCGTCGAGAGATATGGAGAAAGTCGAGCTACCCACGAGACGTCCTGTCGAATAACAAAGTGAAGATAAGAGTGAACGGAAGGAAGGCCATATCTTCGAGGTCTCAAAGAGTCATGAGAAGGGAAAGCAAGAAAGGAAGAAGCGCTAGGAGTATCTATCTAGCAGAGTCAAGGCGGCTGTCATCAGGAGAGTACCGTGCAACTCATGGTGAGTAGAGAGAGTTATTCTGTGTATTTGGGCTGAGAGCTTGTAATGAGAATTGCGTAACCATAGAGCTGATGGCCAAGCGATCAACTATCCCTCATGTTGTCGTTCAAGTTCAGTATAATCAAGACCTACCCAATTCCTTTCAGTATCACATACACATGTGCATTCAAGCTTCCTATCGTCGTAATCATGCTCGACCGCCTCCCCAGCATCTTACGCCTCCTGACTCGATACGATCGCCCGCGAGATACTGACTGTGCACGATGCGCACACGCTACATGAATGTCCTGTCCCCCACCCGACTTCTTCTCTCGTGCCCTTTCGGGTTCTCATTGCTCAAAGGACCTGTACACCTGGATTGGTGTATATGCTAGACTATTCGTGAAAGGTTCGAGTCGCTCGCAGGTCGTTCACAGAGTCGCGTCATAGCATGGACAAGGGATCTGAGGGCCAACAAAGGACGGACGTGCGAATCGAGCACAGTATGGTTAGCCCATCAAGTCGACCTGTGTCTATCAGTCTACAAATCTGAGGCGATATAAATGTGATACAGCAGAAGGAAACTGATGTCCTGTTGGCTTTTTTGCTTCACGATCGTATATCCCGTACGTCTCCATACAACCCGATTTATTGTTTGATTTTCGTGTAGGGCCAAGCTACTATTCACACGCATTTCACCTCCACTAAATCTCACGGAACATACTTTACCAATCTGATACACAGTATGACCAATCAGCGACCTGCACGAGTCACCATGACACCCAACGACACTGCACAGTCGATCTTTCCCTCTGGTGGAGGAGAGGGCGGACGCAGCGTCTCCACGACCGGCGCTCAGAAAGCGTCCTCCTCCTCTCCGGGTATCGCCCACGGCCGTCACTATGCTCATGCTCGAAGAGCAGACAGCTCCTCTGTGAACGACTCGAGCGAAGCTCGCGCTTCTTCCAACGACGACGACGACGACGACGACGACGACGATGTTGACGATGACCAGCATGTTGATAACGACGCCAACGTGGGCTCATATGCAACGGAAGAAGTCCGAGGACGATCCCGGTTGAGGAACGTCCCTGCTATCTCAACTACTGGAGGAGGCGGAGGTGGTCTTGACGTTCAAGGGATCGCCAGCCGACCAATGGGTGGTCACGGGACGTCCACGCCGTTCTCACCGTTCTCTCCTATGGGAAGCAGTGCTGGCTTCGACACCCCACAAGAAGTCGGTTCGCCCAATCTCTCAAACAAGGCTTTCCACGGATCGATCGTGAATGGCCTGTTGTTCCCACGCGGCATGAGACACGAGCAAGATCCAACAGGGGGTCGCCAGGATGGACTGGGTGGAAAGAATTGGGAAGAGATGTTGCTTGGAATCGCGTCGCATGATGACGCTCCGGTTGAGTCTCAGAGTGAAGATGTCATCGACGCCACGCAAGACTGTCCCAAGGATAAGGACAGTATTGGGTCTGTACCTGTGGCCATGCCTGTTCCTGCGATCGAAGTACAAGGCGACGATGCTCAGGCTGATCGAGATCCCTTGACCAAACTGACGAAAGCCCTTGAAGACGGCACCAAGCGCGACGAGGGTAAATCACCGGGCGGACTAGAGTCCAAGCGGAAGCCAGTATACAGGAACGATAGGGTCATTGCCATCGATTTTGATGATGTGTGTTCCCAAAACATGGCAGCTATCATTGACGAGCACAACGTCCAATACGGCACTGATTTGACGTTGTAAGTAAGAGTACGCACCTGGATCCCCTTTGTCACAGGCAGTGGCGGAGTGCTAAGTGGCGACTGATATTGTGTTTTCAGGGATGACCTGCAGACATACGTGTTCTGGCAGAATAGGGGATGGGGAACGCCAGCCGGTGAGTGTCTCCATGGAGACTTGCACACGAAACCCGAGCTCATGTCAACCGCTGACCGCTGGTCTCGGTCCTCAGACGTCGCTCGCAAGGTGATGACCCTTAACCATCTCTTGCCCCAAACTGCCCCGATTCCGGGCTTCGCCTCTGCCCTCCGTCATCTACGCCATACCCTCGGACATCCGATTCACATCATCATCTCGCGTCCAGCTTCGGACCGTGAACCTCTGACTCAGTGGCTCAAACAACAAGGCATCACCATTGGTACCGGCCCCGCCGACATAATTGAGGAAGCATGGTTCACAGGTACCTATGGCGATGTCAACATCGACGTAGGAGTCAAGGGGGAAGATCAGAAATTCGAAGCCGAGTTGAACCGGCGATTGAAGGAGTTATGGAGGGACGGAGTGGGTCAGGGCAAAGGTGGCTTGGGCAAGCTCAAGGTGAGCTCAAAGGTATCCCATTTGATCCAAAGATGCCGCATTTATTTTGCAAATGGTTGGTGAGCTGGCGCTGACCCTCAATCACTATCCTTGCTTCCTCAATTCCATCGTCATATGTCTCAACGTCTTTTATCTCTCCATTGAACTGCTCGTACTGCTTCGGGGGTCCTCGATCACTGTACAGATCCTACGCCAAATCAAGGCTTCCTTGTTCATCGACGACCACCACGGCAACCTCGAACCCATCCTCTCCGCGTCCCCTCCTATCCCATGCTTGCTCTTCGGCAGATACGGCTGGAACGCCGCTCGTTCCGGTATAGCTTCCCCCGTTGAAATGATGGATTACGAAGAGCGAATAAGGGCCGGATTACCTTTGCCAAGGGAAGAGATACCGTTCGGTCAGGTTGGCTGCGGCCATGGCGAGAACGGACAGAACGAAGGTGGAGGTGAGCTAACCAGGACGGAGAGCTGGGCAGATGTCATCAAGTGGGTTGAGGAATGGGATAGGAAAGCCGTGCAAGCTGTTTGCGGGGATACTTAAGTCTGATATTGCTCATAGTGACTTTTTTCGTTTTGTTTACCTACTTGGTACTATCTGTCCATGCTTGCACTTTGTTTGCTAGGCTCTCACTCTTGCCGCTTTCGCCTTCTGGTCTGTGCTCAACCTTGTGGTTCGCGAGCAATACTCGCGATGTACACGTACAAGAAGGTATATGCATGCCATGCTCATTGATCCGGGCATCAACTACAACAAATCACGCGTAAAGCTAGTCTACGACCACGGCTAGCGTAGCGTGAGATATCACGCTTTGGCAGCGGCATCTCTTCGTTGGCGCTTTATAGCCTTGGCCTTATTGATGGCTTGTCGCTCGCCAAAGCCCGAATCGTGCATTTCCTAGGAGATGGAGATAGAGAGATAGAGCCAGCGAGGGAGATACCCAGTCAGCGAGTGTAGACTATCCTATGATAGAACATATCATGTTGTGGGCCCGTTGGTTGCAACAACTCACCATCGTAGCCATCCTCCTAGCCAAAGACACCTTGTTCAGGCCCTCCAGTACCTCCTCTTCTGGCAGTTCCAGCTCTTCAAGGTTGACATTGATCTCCTCCTCGATCATCTTCACCAGCTCCACATCCCTCTCCGTGACGACCGTGATGGCGACACCGCCTCGCCCCGCTCGGGCTGTTCGTCCGACTCGATGTACGTAGTCGTCTGAGCGCCGGGGACAGTCCCAGTTGATCACGAGCGCCACTTCAGGTATATCGAGACCTCTCGATCCGACATCGGTCGTCACTAACACGGGTACTTCTCGAGCTCTGAATCGAGCCAGAGACAGGAGACGCTGTGGTTGCGTCAAGTGGGAATGCAGAGGGACAGAGGGTATGTCCAGCGAGTTGAGCAGCAGATGAAGGAGATGGGCGGTGGCGCATCGCTGAGTGAAGATGATCGTCGATGGGACGTTGGCCGTGTCTTCATCTCCCTCCGTTTCCTGCTTGCTTCGGTTGGATGACTTTGATAATTTCTTCCCTTTCTTGCCGCGAGCTGCAGCAGCTTCTTCGGCGAGCCGACGTTTCTCCTTCTTGGGGTCCACGCGAAGAGCTACGTCGATATCCTCAGGCGGATGCTGGAGCAGATAAAGAAGATATGGGTCTCGGATTTGACTGGGGATGAAGAGGTATTTCTGCTTCAAACGGGATACCGTCATAGTGCTAGATATTTCGAGATGAGAGGAATTGAAGTTGTCAGTGAAACTGAGCTGATTCCACCTGAGGACGATGACATGTCACGTGGAACTCACTCTGACTCTACACGATACACAAACGGCTTCTCCTTTCCTGGCGCGGGCGGCTTGTTCGCCAGATCCATAATAGCTCCGCTGACTGTAGCTGTGAACAGGCACGTCTGCCTTTTGGGCGGGATCTGGGAGAAGAGGTATGCCAGTTCGGGCGCGAAAGTAGGCGTGAGAAGTCTATCCGCTTCGTCCAATACCTGCAAATACGACCGAGGAGACGATGCAAACGAAGAAGCCGGACGGCAAGTAAGCATTGTCCTGCGGGTCCCAAGGCGCACAACAGGTCGGACTTACCAGGGTCCTCACTCTCCCCAGCTTGCCTTGACTCATAGGATCGCTCTTGATCAGATCACATAATCGACCGGGCGTGGCCACGATGATATGCGGTCTTCCTTCAAGCTCTCTCGCCTGAGCCATCATATCCATTCCTCCAACAATCGTGACGGTAGTCAGTCCTAGGGGCTTGCCGACCACTAAAAATTGCTCCGAAAGCTGGTACGCTAGCTCTCTGCAAAACACGTATCCCCAATCACGATATTGTCATCAGCTCGTCTCTCCCCTTCCTTCCTGCTTTTTGAACACGGAATGAGACGGGCTCTACTCACCTCGTCGGTGTGAGAACAACAGCCCAAACGCCAAATGGATCTCGAGCTATCCTTTCCACGATAGGTAAAGCGAAAGCCATAGTTTTACCGCTACCCGTCTTTGCGCCTCCGATACAATCTCGACCTGTAGTGAGAGCGAAAGAAAATGAGCCTCGTCATCCTGTTACCTCTTCACCGATATGCAAGAGGCCATGAAGGGTCATGATATAGTCCAAATTAGAGGAGCTCAGACGAGTAGCCTCGACTTACCTGACATGATGGGGCCAACGCACGCAGATTGGATTTCTGTAGGCTTACGAATGTTGATACCAGCCAAGGCGTTGATCAAAGGCTGTGATAGGCCCAACGAGGCGAAAGTCGTCTCGATGGACGGTTTGGGATTACTGTCAAAGACCGCGATAGCGTCTGCTTGGCTGTTTATCGTCTTGGATGTGGAAGGTCGGTTGACTGTCGAAGACGCAGCAGTTCGCGAAGGGAGATTGATCCGTGACGAGGAGGCCGAAGCAGCTAAGGTCGAAGAGGTTATGTCTTGTCCTTCTTCGTTGTCGTCCTCTTCGATTTCACTGGCTTCTGAGAGTGTTGATGATCGAGCTCGCTTGAGACCATTCTGTCGTGGATGGCTGCTGGATGACCCTAGACGACGACCATCTTCGCTCTCGTCATCTGATTGCTCTGATCCCGAATCCGACCCCTCATCTAGCTCCGAGGCCTCGGAAAGAATCATCTCTCTTCCCTTTCCTTTCACACTGCTAGATCCGTTCTGAGCAGCCATCATTGCTTTCATGACCTCGGTCGGATCCAAGACAAGGCCACTACCGCTAGCGCTACTGGACTCAGCATCGTCGCTAGGCCGATTTCCGTTTCCGGGTAAGCTTTTTCGGCCAGTCTTCCCGGTAGACTGCTTGTTGGCGATCATGATACTTTACGACTGAATGTGATGCTATCTGCGCAGGGCGATGGTGGGTCTAAAGAGATACGATTTCCTGCTTAAACGATTCTTTGAGCGTAGCATTTGTTCTTGCCGCCCAAATCTCGAAAATCTGTTGTTATAGGACCGGGGATTGCGGAGACCCCATGTAAGCCACGTGGTCGACGAACGTGGCTATTTGATCCCGTTATGTGTCAGACGACCGGGTAACGGGTAAGCTTAAAACTACTAGTTAGTTTGTCGGTGACGTTGTCGAATGCTCCTTCCTGTAGAGGGTGATGGCTATACGAGATCAAGATTGACAATATTGACAATCCTAAGCAGCCTTGGTTTACTACCGTCTGATGAGCGTCGAGAATCTACCGATACCAGTCTGATACCGGTGCAGGTACACCTGAAGTAGTGAGCTCCCACCCCAAGACGTCAGCATGGCACCGGTCGCCGCTGGAGGGCTCTCCAACATCGGCGACTCAAGTCAGCAACAGACGACTGTCCTCCAATCGTCCGATATCATTACCTCCATCCCCGGACCGCTGCTGCGCCTCCTGGTTCTTTTCGCTCGACCCATCTCGCTGTTCAGGGATGCCTTGGAGGTGCTGTCGTGGAGAGCGGGGAGGAGGGTTCAGTCTTGGATGGTGGTTGGCGCTTGGTGGGCTGTCTGTTTAGGAGCGGGTCACGCTTTCATGTGAGTACTGGATGATGGAGAGAGGCGTCATTGGACCGCAGCCCTGAGAGGCTCTAAGGTATGGATATTGATATCTGGATGTGCACTACCGCGAACAGGTATCTCTTACCTCCATTGATATTTTCCCCTCTCCTACCACTACCCAAGCTTCGCATGAGACAATCTGCATCCTCTAAACAGCCTATCCGAAATACCGTTTCGCAACCGTCAACCTCCGAGACCGTGCTCGTGACGCTTTCCGACCTGAACTCAATCTACGCATTGATTCCCCCTTCTCCCTTACCATCGACATCATCTGTCTACGAAAGATTCAAGCAGCTCGGTCCCGTCAGGCTGGTTCGAGGACTCATAGTCTTGTGGGCGACGTGGATCGCCCTGGGGTACACCATAGGCTATCACACCCTGCTCGGAATCATCGGCTCCGTCGTCCTCCTCTTCCCTTCGCCACCGTTGGCGCATCTCGTCAGTCTACTCTCAAGATCGCTGTTCTTCCGACGAGCTTTGGCCCTAGCATTCCTATTTACTTTCGGTTCCCCGCCCGAGACGTCCTATCAATTCTCGATATCACATTTCTCGCCGTTGGGATGGTTGAAATCAAAGTGGACGGTCTCTAGGCGGCCTTCACTCGCTTTTTCTTTCCGACCAAAGATGGCCAAGCCCGCCGCGAACGAGTCCGCACTAGACACCGACGAAGAAGGGCAAGAAGGAGACGCAAATGGTGGTGTAGGTCAGAAGGTGGAGCAACCCATCTATTTCAGGTTTGAGGTGCACGAGAATCAGCGTTGGTGGATGGGGCTCGACTGGACTTCGGCACTCTTACCTCAAGAAAGACCAAGCTGGTGTGATCTGCACTTGCAGCCTGTGTCTCCACCTCAAAGCTTCTCGCTTCCAGCTACAACTTCGGTGGTGGTGCCCGCGCCGACGCCAGACGATCCGAACGGGAGAGTGCTCAGAACCGCTAGCTGGAAATGGCTCGATGAAGACTGGTCGATTGTACGCGCCGGTCCAGGCTTAGCGGGTGCTACACATGTGCCTATCGGTGGTTCGACTCAGTATGCACCCGCTGGATCGACGTCTCCCATTGTGCCTTCGTCAGTTGACGACAGCAGTGGATATTCTGTCAACCCGCAAAGCCAAGCTCAGTCAAAGCCTCACCATCACCATCACCATAATCAGCAACCATCTTCAAGTTCTTCAAGACCGACATCATTCATCTCCTCCTTTGGTACATCCCCGCCCAAAGGCTCGGGCCTGGAGGAGAGCACGTTATCGCCAGGCGCAAGAGCTCAATCGATCGCCGAACAAGCCTTCACTAAAGGTCTCGAGCGTCTTAAAGCTCGTACAGCATCCGTGGCCGCGGGCGCTACGGGTGCTGCGGCTGCGGCAGCGAGCAACGTTGCTGCCGGTGGTGGAGCCAGTTCGAGCTCGCCGAGGAAGAGCTTCGAGTCAACACGAGTACGAACTGGATCACAGGCTTCAACCTCCATATCAGATGATGCGCACGGCTCCTTGGAGGAAATAGCGCAGCAAGCTCAAGTGGGGATGAATGTACCAGTGCATATGGAGACAATCGTGGAGAAGGACGACGCGACCGACGTGGACGGCTGGGTGTATGGAGATAACAAGTGGGAAGGAATGAGTGCGAAGGGTGGTTTAGGCAAGGTGGGTCGTGTCTTCCTGACTGACCTGTCATCTCCCCAGACATGGTTTTGGTCGATGTAGTCTAGGGGATCGAAAGACAGGAACAAACAAGCTGACGCTGAGAACTTCTTCTGCTACCTGTAGTTCACTCGACGAAGGCGATGGCAAAGACGTGCGGTCCTCATCGAGACGATCACAAGACTCAAATCAGGGGACGGGAGCACCGACAACGGCGACACAGGGCCCAGTGTTGATCCAGAGCCCACACTGATCGTGCCTCCTTCGGCACCTCTCTCTACCTCTGCCTCGAACTCAAACGGCACTAAGAGTGCGACTAACCCACCTCATTCGTCCCCGCTAAAAGCCCGCCCCGCTCCCGCCGTAAAGGGTGATACGACAGCTACATTCATGGGAAGATCAGCGTCCACAGACGAAAAAAGCGACATCAGGAGCGTGAGTGGGGACAAAGGAAAAGGAGCAGGGGCAGGAGAGAGAGGTATAGGATTGGGTCTAGGTGAAGGTACGCATGACAGTGCGAATACGGGTGTCAGTGGGAGTACTACGGGGACATCGACAGCCAGGGATGATGTACTGCGACTGAGGCTCAAAAAAGCTATGGGATCGGTCGGGGGATGAGCGATGAGATAAGATGAGCCTCTATGCGGTTAATATACAGTGAGGCCCGTCATAAAATGTGGATCTGCGACTATATCCACTCGAGATATGCGATATGTGATCATTATGACACTACCCCGCGATCACCCGAGTTTGGAAGACACTTTCACAGAGACAGACAAGTAGATATGGGATACATATAAGGCACTGCCTCATTCCGTTCAGCACAGTGGCAGAAAGATAGGTCTGTCCGAGATCAACTGATCAATCGATGGGATATAGCAGAGTTACTACGGACGAATGACAAACAAGAAGAACCAAAAGGAGGATGTCGGGTACTTTCGGTGCGCCGAAAGAGACTGATCTGATCTGTGACGATATATCACATATCGTGTTCTTCGTTCCCCAGACTTTCCAGAAATTTGACTGACGAACAAAGTGATAGTAGTGCAAGTTCACCGGACATCAGTTTCACTTAGGCAGTGATCTTCCTAAAAGCGCCGTTCACTCTGATCTCCGCCGCGGCAGCAGAAGCCGCATCATTCCTCCTCCGCCTGATCCTCTCCCTCCTTCGTTCGTTTCGCGCGATATGCCGTTTTCTCACTTCGGGATCAGCGAGTCGCTCGAGATGCCTCTTTCTCTTCGCTGAACAGGTTCCACTGCTGGACTTGGAGGTAGTGGTCGTTGCGTCTGTAGCGATAGCCGCTTGATTAGGAACTGAAGTGATTTCCGCATCGGTGGCGGTGCTGGTGGGTCGTACCATCGTAGTAGTCAAAGTCATAGTAGTCTGAGTGGTCGATACCTCGCCTCCTTGGGAAGCGACATCCGTGATCGAGCTCGACGAGTCAGCTGCATCGGTCTCAGTCAATGAGACAGCAGCATTCGCGGTAGACAGTACAGATTCGGAGCTCGTTGACGTCGTCGTTGGTTCGGCTGCCGGAATCGTTTGACCAACGGATCCCGAAGGTGCGACTTCGTCCGAAGCGGTGGTCGAAGCGGCACTGGACTCAGCAACAGAAGACGAAGAGGAGGAGTCGGAGCCGCCGGCTTGAGCACCGCCGACAGTGGCGAAGAGGTCGGTCTGAGCACCATTGATGAATCCGTAATCGCCGTTGTAGAAGGGAGGATCATATTCGCCCTGAGGGTTGTTATTTCGCTCGGCCTGGTACCAGTAATGCGGCTGCTTGGCGCCGACGGTGCAGTTGGCAGTGTCGGATGGGTAGTGACACTTGTTGGCGGTGTTGGCTAGGAAGGCCAAAAGCGGACGTCAGCTGCAACTCGGTCACATCCCGTACATGCGTGGTTCGAAGCAAGCCAGTGGGTATGCCACCGTGTATGCGTCAAAAGACTAGGAAGTCGGGGTTCAAGATCGGTAGAACCGTCAACTCACCAGCAGGAAGAGGAGTCACGCCGGTAGCACCGGTGATGTTACACCTATAACCCAAGAAGTAATTCTGCTCCGAACCGGCATCTTCCGAGTGGATCCACCCCCACATGCAATGACAACCTCCCTCGGGACAAGGGGGCATATCTGCCGGGATCTGGAAATCGACATGCTTGAACCAAGGACATGTGTAGTTGACGCTGATGACGGTAAAATCTTCCGGCTGGATCTTTGTGACATCGCTCTGGTAGGCGATGCCGATAGCACAACCCTTGACGTTCTGGGGATCGGGCGATCCCCACTGGTCGGTGGTGTGCATGGCGCCGATCCCGCCGGAGGCTCCATCGCCATCGCATGCGTAGACCCCAGTTTGCTGGTAGTCGTTTTGGCCGTAGCTCGTCAAGGCCTTGTTACATGCGACCTGGCCGTGATACGTGCCGCCAGAGGGAAGCTCCATCATCTTACCCTCCTGTGGGGGCTTGTTGATGTAGCCATGGAACCACCACTCGTTGAAGGGAAGGTGCATCAGCGGAAGGACAGGTTCGGACTGGTTGGGGTCTGCTGGGTCCCATCTGGTAGACGACGAATACACCAAAGGGGTCAGCTCTAATTGCTTCATACCAACGTAGAACAAAGGGATCCCGATTTTCGATGGCGATGGCCAGAACCACCGTTCCTGCCTTTGATACTGCCTTCTATCTGTCGCCGTGCTGTACAGCATATGATAAAATAGTCAAGACCTACTCACCCATACATGCCCTCATCCCAGAGGGCGATATGCGCTTGGACGGGCACAAGGAGGGCAGCGAGAGCCAAGCACAGCTGGGCAGGTCGCATGTTGTTGTGTCCGAAGAGTGTTCAGAGGTTGTCAGGAGGACAATTTCCAGGCAGGTATGATCAGGCTTCGATTCGTTCGTCGGTCGGTCTAGATGATGGGCTAATTCAAGATTGGTCTGATGTTTGATTCGAAAGAGCGTTGGCGTTGAAAGGAGCGTAAGTTGGGATCAACCCTAATTACTAGTACTCGCTGCGAGTGGGTGGGACAAGTCAGCTGTCTGCCTGCCTATCGATAAAATAATGGTATAAGGGTATATGGGGATTGCAGACAAGAAGGGAAAAGAAGACGAGAGACGAGAAGAAGAGGGAGACTTGATGAACGGTGATTGCAAGAGAGAGAGAGAGACAGTGAGGAAGAATAGGACAATAAGGTCTACTAGAGTGTGATGTCGAAGAAAAGAGCTCAAAGCGTTGACAGTTGATTCATCACACACAAACACATACCTTTCAAACGGTGTTGCTTGGTCTGATCCAACAAATCAACAAGGCACCTCCAACTCCTCAATATGAAATGAAACGCTCGGTCCGCTTTGTTCTTTGACGTCGGCGTCGGTGTCGGCGTTCCTTGTTGTCCTGTTTTGGGAGATCTGAAGGTTTGTGCACCCGGCACTACGGGGGTTGACCAAAGCTCAGCTTTGGGATTGGAGTCTTCTTTGCTAATGACGCTACGCTCGGCGTTGCGGCTTGGTGCTGAAGGGAGAAAGAGAGAGAGAGAGAGAAGTGCGGCAGGTCCAAGCGTCAAGCTGGTAAACCGTGCGGTTTGTGAAGAAACTGTAGAGACGGTGATGAGAAGAAGAACATGCACAAAGTATAGATAGCTCTTTTATCTTCTTCATTTTCAGCAATACCCTCTGCATCCGCATCCGCATCTGCATCTGTATCTGTAACTGTCTCTCTATCCGCAGGTAGCATGTCTCGATAATCTATCTCTACGCCCTGCCCTCGCTACCCAGCTGCAGGCAGACCAGGTACCCGTAAAAATACACACCCTGCGATGCGCTCGGCGCGCCTCCACATGCATACCTGTGACGATAAAGACGCGTCGGATGGAATATGTATTTTTAGGTCCCTTGCAAAACTACGGTAGGGGCGTCACCATTCCCGCTTATTTTGTCTTGCTTTTTTGTCGTGGTACGCCCAGCATGGTCCCTGTTTCAGGGGGAACACTCAAGAAAGCGTGAAGCGTTACATGTACCGTACAAAGTTATGGTTATGGTTACGGTGTAAAATATAAAATAGCGTGTCAAGTCATGTCATGCGGATCGGAGTAATATAAAAATAATCGACCGCCTGTCTGGTACCTCGCGTTACCATATCCTGGGCTCATAGAGGGGCTTTTGAGACATCCGAAATCTACTGAAGAATCCTGAAATGCACGCACGTATCGGCACTTGCCAATTGCTCATCTATACGGTACATACAATTTACTTGTAGAGTATACATCCACACTCATCGAAGATCACCATCTTCTACAGAGCCTGGAAATTGATAGCATGCAGCGCCCTTCTTCTCTCCTTCTCGTCCTCCTTCTTCTCACGTTCATTTAACCAGACCACCACGCTTCCCAGCGTCAGTACAGTCCCAAGAACGGCTATTCCAACCCATGGTACCCAATCACCAGGTTTGAGGTAGAGCTGGGACTTCCATTCTGTCGATCTGGCTTTTACGGGCGAGTAAGGGGGTGCAGCGGTTACAGGAGGTTCTGCCGGGAGTCCATCTTCGGCGCGCCGTGATAGAAACAGTGGCAACGAGGAGTCTGGATCGGTGTCTACCTCTGTGGCAGCGGCCTGATGATTATTATCGTTCGAGAACCCAGGGTCGTCAATTACAGGATAAGGGGGGTTGATGATGATTTGCGAGTTTGGGATCAACGATTCAAGGTATGTGTGATGGTTTGGCGGCGGTAACGATGTCCCAATGAACAGTTTCTGCGAGACATAGTTCGGTCATTAGCAGCATGTGGGAGGAATCAGTCGGAAGATGACACGGTCAACCAAGTCTTGGTGACTCGGAAACAGCGCGTACCAATGGGATGAGCCATGTCACCCCGGGAGAAGAGAAAGAGCGAGACATGTCGGATGCGAGACACAATCAGCTCAAAACTCACCTCGACGTAATTGTTCGTCCGGCCCAAGCCGAAAAATGCGTATGGCGTGTGCAGAGAGTGATACCCCGTCTGAGGCAGTTGCGAGACTGCTCCATCGATGATCAGTATACAGGAACCAAACATACGCACAAGATCCACATGGCATCCTTGCACCCCGCACGCCACTCACCTTGTTGAGCTACTCGACGACCCAACGGGTCGAGTACAGTAAATTTGTAGGTAGCGCCTGAGTAGCTGACGCCCATGGGCTACATGAACAATTCCACCCCAAAACCGCACTCTTGTCAGCTGTCTGTCCACAGAATTCTGAGCTGAGTAGCCAGTGGCGCATTTTGCATGATGCGACGACTCACGCTGTACGCCTTACCACCGTCTATGGGCTCACACTTGCCATCACACACTCCATTCAATACTATCATCAACCAGTTTCATTAGCTGTCTTGCTTGACCAAAGTCGAAGAAGAATTATTGGTGCACTAACCCTGCGCTTTGAGGAAGAACGCGTCATGGTAGAAGTTGTTCTGGATGAATGTCATGGATTCCCTGGATTGCGCACCCGAGCGATGCACCAGTATATCAAGGGATCCCTACACCCCGATCACAAACAAACAATCAATTTCTCGATCGGATTGCCGCTTGACACGGCCAGACATGCACTCACATCGTCGTCGATATCCATCCAGCTCGCGCCTTCTGCATCCCAGAGTTCTTCCATCGCATCCCACCCTTGTCCTTTCCCCACCTTAAATCCCCGCTTTCCTTTTCCACTACTACCCTTATCGCAGCCGACTACACCTTTACCGCTGCAAGGCGAGTTGACCAGTACTTTCAGTTGGTTCCCCGGACGACGTTCGTTGCCGAATACCCCGCCGCTCGGCGGTACAGCGGTGGCATTGTGTACAACGAGCAGTAAATCAGGGAAGCCGTCGACATTAAAATCGCCGGCTCGAAGTGGTAAGGGGATATGCTTGTTATGGGGAACGTGGAGGAGAAGGGATACATCTTCCGTCTCGAGTTCGGATGGAAGAAGGGCAGTGAGTTGGATTGATGAGAAGTCCTATGCAGTTCGAATACATTTCAGTCAACGTGCCTCAGAATGGTATTTAACCAACTGTGACGGACGAACCGAACTCACCGAATCAGATTCATCGAAGCTAAACTCAAAGGTCTCATCAACAAGACACAGCTCTGCCCATCCTCTGCATTTCAATTTTCCTTCTTTAGTAGCTTGCGATCCTTCCGTCGAGCAGACAGGTACCTGCTTGTTGTACGCGATGTTGATCGAGCACTGTTTGCCGAGTCCAGAAGATTTCGAATGCGAGTTACAGGTCGGGAAGACAATATCGATCGATCCATCGCGATCTAAGACGATTCAATGATCATCGACAATCAACGCCTTACGACTTCTGTGCGACGACATGCAGACATAGCTTCCATGCCAAGGAACTTCTACTCACTCATATCAGCGAACGAGAGGGGTCCACTGCCTGCGGGCAGATCATATGACCTAGATAAGACATATCCGTTCTGCCCTCTATTCAGCCAGATTTGGATCGAGTGATGCGTTGTCTTCGGCTCGGCGCAATGGAGGACGAGGTCTATCATCAGATTCGCGATTGGTCAATTAAGCTATGCATGATGGAGACAAAAGCGGGCAAGCTCACCTGGCAGGCAGTCGCCGTCTATGTCGACGAAAGCGCTCGAATGTGGGTTGGCAAGCGTACATGCTTGCGAGGAAGATGACACCGGCGGGAAACCACTATCGCGAGGTACTCCGTCGTCAGTTACAGCCACACGGAGCAGAAGGACCTGCTGGAAAGCTACCCACAGTGTCATACCTGTCCCATTGTTAGTCCATGACCGCAGAGCACCCTCCGCATTTTCTTCCGTGGGTGCAAGACCGAGTAACGACGGCCGAAGAGAAGCGTCTGCGTCGTATATGATAGGCTGAGCGGGGACAGAGGTATCCAGCTTCCAAGATCCAGATTCTAGCACGATATGATGAGCATTCAGCGACGCATCATCGTGAACAGCAAGCATCGTTCCCGCGGGAGAATAGGGTGGGGATACGCTTGTACTCACGGAACCCGCCGTCTGTCCCACCGCCCAGATATACCTCCATGCCGAGCCTCTCTACTTTCCCGCCCCACCACGACCCATCGTCTTCCCGAGCGTACATGACCAATAGGTCAAGGTGTCCATCGTGATTATAATCTCCAGGTATCACGTTTGAGATTTTTGACGAGAGAGTCAAGGTGTGGGAAGGGGTGAAACGGAATTTTCCTATCGAAAAGGAAGCAAGTTCGTATGTTGAAATTAGCCTCAAATATCGATGTGATAATTGCTCCAAGAAGGCCGGAGGAACGGGACTCACCCCTGTTCCATTGGTGTATCGTGATAGTCTTCTCATCCTCATTGAGCGTAAACAGATCCAGCCTGCAACAAGGACACGGTCATCAGCTCGTTCTGGTGGATCGTGATTACTGAGATCTAAGCTTGATGGACGGCGTGAAGGCGTTTCCTCACTTCTGGTCACCACCCCAGTCACCAGTCGCCACTACTCTCCCCTTCACTCCCTCCAAGCCCAACGACCCGGCATCTATGAACGCCTCATCTTTGAATCTCTTCTCCTTGAACGGCCAGATCGCTTCCACTCCGGTCGCAGTAGCTAGAATGAGCAGCAGCAGGGGTAGGGCGGACCAGCACGCTGCGAAGGGACTCGGTGTCATCTGGTCATCGGCTCGTCCTGAAATTGATTGATCTGCTTGGTCTGCGTCGAGTTGTGTCTTGAAGTTATGTGTCAGTCGGGGGTACCGTACCAGTATAGTTTCAGCTCATTACCTTTACCATTGAAGTGAGTGACGAATGATTCACGACACAAACACTCGAATTACGTAACCCCAAGATCCTTCGGCGTAGCGCATCTTCTTGCTCTCGGCAATCAGTGAACCGACGTTGGTCTGTACCAAATCTCTCGCACAAAGTCTTTTGAACTTGTAATGTAGGTGTCGTTGCAATTTGGAATTCATTCTCGACTCTCGCTATCGTAATCAGAGTACAAGATGGCTGTACCGGTGAGAACAGTCTACGCCGGTGAGAGTCCGTCGGAGACGTCTCGTGCAGCGGCTCTTGCCTTGTCCACCGCGCCGCGGGTCAACCAGATCGATGCGGATGAGTTGGACTCGGCGCTTGTAGGCATGCTGAGTGAGAGGCTCGGGAGGTCGTTAGACAACTTCAAGGTGCGTTTGTTTCCAGGCTATACATGGTAAAAGCTATCGTATGATTGACAGCAGCTGAATCGCGCCTCCTTGAGTTTGCAGTCGACCTTCTCCCTTGGGTTCAAGCCAGAGCTGGAACTTTTGATTAAGCTCGTGCTTTTCCGGTATGGCGTGTTGAACTCTTTGGTCCGAAGCTCGCCCGGAGCGAAATTGCAGAATCTCAAGCTTGCTTCCAGTCGAGCCAGCCATAGTAAGCTGCTATTCTACTCTTATTGGCCGCTGCTCCTTCTGACTGGTTCTTCTCTTTATCCCTGATCGTGCAGTATCCCGTAAAGCCCTCCTTTTATACCTTCTTCTCCATCCTCCGATATTCCCCACGTACCTTCTCACAAGGATCAAAGAATACGCTCTCTCGAAGCAATGGCCCGATCTACCGAATCACGATTGGCGGAAGAAAGCTTGGAGGGTGCTTGGAAAGGTCGAGAATGGTGGGAGGATATGGGAATTGATCAGCTGGGTTTGGTTCTTGTTTGATGGGCGGTACGTCGTCTGACCCTATCCATCCAATGTGCACTCTCAACAGGCCATGAGGCATGTCTCGAAATCGTTTGTATTCGAAGCTGATGTTGTGAATGATGGTTCCTTCTTTCAGGCACCCCTCGCTGCTCATGCGGATCCTAGGTCTAAGACTCGTACCTTCGCAACCTCATCTGACGAGATTGGTGTCATACGAGTTCATGAATCGTCAATTGGTCTGGGGTGCATTCACAGTGAGTGGAGCACTCTATCACATCTCAATAATCTGATTGGCATTGCCGGAGATGCTCATGCAATATACGAATTGCCACTTTTATAGGAATTCGCCATGTTCTCTGTCCCGCTACTCCCTCCCGTACCATCATACCTTAATCCTACAGCCCTTATCGCTCCAATCAAATCCCTCCTCTCTCAGCCGCCAGCGATAGACTACAGCTCCATCCCACTCGTCTCGTCGTCCTCAGCGTCTGTCAATATCCAGCAGAAACATACAGGCCCCTATGCGGGTTTACCAAGATCGACCTGCCCAATCTGCCACATCCGGTACTCTTCTGCACCGGTCCCACTGGACGCTTCGACATCCCAAGGTTCTGCGTTGTCCTTGACCCCTATCACCCTCAGCGCTGGAAGCTCCGAGGCTGAAACGGGAATGATGACAGAATTCGGACATGGTGACGATAAAGAGGAGAGCAGGATATTCGTTCCTGCGCAAACGGACTGCAGGGGAAACTGCCAGTGGTGCTATTACTGTATCGGCGAGGAGCTATACAAGCACCGCGAGCGAGTCAAGAATGAAGCAGCCAAGCAGAAGACGACGACGACGAAGAAGAAGAAGATGGCGCTCGACAATGGAGGTATCGATGGGATGCACAAGCAAGAGCGAGAAGATGAGGTCGCCGAGAAGGATAAGTGGGAATGTCTAAGGTGCGGGGGCTGTGTGACTCGCGCGTGGAGGGTGACTGGACAATAGGGAAGGACCTCCTCTCTTATCAAGGAGTCATTGAGAATGAGATTGGGATGCCGCATATTTAGAGAGTACAGTAACATCTCTTTGTCTCTGTCTCTATACACGACCAGGTTGTACCAGCTGAAAAGAACATATGCATAGTGATACTATGGGAGACGAGACGGAGACATCAACAACAATGCAACGGATTAAGGTCTGATCTTGATGTCATTTTGATGGATGTTGTCTGATGGCCGCTAGATCTAGATCACTTGGATGGTTGACTGGACTGGACTGGACTGGACTGGACTCGACTGCACTGCACTGCACTGCCATATCACCAGTAACTCACAGCGCAATCACTTCTCCATTCTTCCCGTCTTCGTCAACGTACACAACCAGTATTCCTCGATCTTTCCCGTCTTCGACGACTTCCGTCTGGAAACACTCCCCTGGAAATCTGCATCCTTTCGTTAGCTCTCTTCTGTTCTGTGGCTTCGACTATCCAGACAGAAGTCCGCACGTGAGTGTTATAAGGTCATTCACTCCGCTGGGCGGCATCACGTATAATACCCTCTAAAGCGCTTTATTGCTGACGTGAGATGCTCACCGTCTTTCTTCTTCTCCAAGTCGAAAACAGAAGGGGTCAGCCAAAGCTGCAAGATGCCTCAGGTGCAACTGAACGAGTCATAACCCATACATCAAGCACATCCCCGGCTTCGAAAACGGATCAAGCCAGGAATTAGGCTTTCGGCTCCAACTCAGACACAATTCGCAGCTCCGATGGAGCCACACCACCAGCCTGAGCCGCTCGACGTGGAAGTCGAAAATACCTGTCTGGTGGAACCTCTTCAAGAGCCCTGTCCACCCTTAGCGTCCGACTCAACAGCCCGTTGGGACGAGATGAAAACGCCTGACGACGCCACAACGTCTTTTGACCCCGAGTGGAGTCGCTCGCACAATAATAGTCTTCCAATATTGACCGACTTCCGAGCGACCGACTTCCGAGCGACCGACATCCTCGAGACCCCATATCAACATCCCCGACACAGCTTTGCATCCGGGCAGGATGCTGCTCCACCTTTGGCTTTGGGCCCGCCGCCTCTCCTGGGTTTAGGGATCCAGCTCCCTACGGATGCCTCGAATGCTACTGAGCTCGGATCGCAATCGAACTCATACATCAATCCCATCGCACTTCTCGATCGAGCCTCTTCTCTCATCGTCAGCGCCGATCCTCCCATTTCGATGGAGGGTATCTCGAACGTTCCCTTGCTCTTGTCACCCGACTCTGAACCCAACGATACCTCCTCACCGGCATACCACCCTGCCCATCGTTCCCGTTCTACCGTCTTCAAGCGTAATCGAAGTTCTTCGCGTCGGGTGAAGTCTGTCGATCGCACCCTTGGTCAGTCCGTCCGAGAAGGTCTTCACGGTGAACAGCTGCTCGTTCAGGGAGACCCCGTCCGCTTTCAATTCGAGATCGACAAGCTAAGAGGTTTCGATACTCTGAAAAAGGAAGATACTTGGGTGCTCGGAGAGATCGAAACCCAGACCCAAGCTTACGCGATCGATGACACAGGTCAGGGCAAGAGTCACGACAATGACAAGGTGAAGGTGACTGCTCATCATGAAGTGATCCAAGGAGAGGGTGAGCATCCCAATGTTACGCAAGCCGGTTCAGCACTCCAGACCAGCCAAATCCAGAATATAACCATGGCCTCAGGCCCAGTTTCCGATGCGAGCAGAACGCAGTCAATAGACGATCGAGTATTCCGAGACCTCTTTGTACCTTCCGCCAGAAATCTCGTGGCCCATGCAAACGCACAAGCGCTCTTTCAATCGCTCACCCGACCTTCCTCGCACTTCGATCAGAGTCTAGCCCTTCCGGCGATGCTGGGTCCAGCCGTTTCCGAGGGACAAGGTATCCCGATATCAGGCGGTAGAACGAACACGTTACCACCACTCACAGCCATGATCCCTATCGCTGGACCTTCTGCCGTCATCGCATCGCCCGAGCGTCAACATCCCGTTGTCAAGGAGAGGAATGTTCGTACCAAAACAAGCCAACCAGACCACATCGGTTCTAATAGTACCATTCTAGCGGAGCCGGTCCAGCGTCCGGAATCGAAACCCACCAAGACAGTATCTGTCATTCGTACCCTTGCACAAGCGAAAGAGGCAATCGAAACCCTTCAGCACCAGAAGAGACAGATGGAGAGGGAAAGAGATTGGACCTGGCAGGCCTTAGTGTGGACTAACAATGTGAGTCGCCAGCCGGTATCACTTCTCCCCTCCCCTTCCTCCCCTTCCTTGCAGCCATGGGTCTGTTACGCGAAGACAGTAAATTCCAGGCAGCTGCCGAGTGTTATTCTGAAATCAACGGCCTAATCCCTCCTGTACCTCAATGCAGATCTCCGACGCTATGATGCACCCATGTGACCATGTGGCCACGATGATGCTCACCGGTCGGCTCTGCGGCAAGTTCCTATCCGACCCTTTACTCCAGCCTCCTCCCGGATATCCCGCGCTATACGGTATCCTGCCTTTGTCCGAGTTGTACGCAGTCATCGCTTCTCTCGCCGAAACCGTAGGCTGCAAGATCCCGGCTTTCAATAACCTTGCGAGAGACCCATTGACCGAGCAGATGTTTCACCGAGTTCTGCGAACTCTGCTGGCTGGCTTTGATGCCACATCTCCTCTGAACGATCATACCTTTTCTCCCGATCGCATCCCCTCCTTCACCCCTCCGGACGTCCTCTGGATGTTAGTCCACCTCGCCGACCCTGTTTTTGTGGAACCTCTCACGAAGGCGATCCGAATGGCTCTGTGGGCCAGTACCGATACCCAGCGAGGCATGGTCCTACTTCTCCTGTTCGGTAGGATCGCAGGCGGCAAGATGAGGCTTGGAGCAGACAGCCCTGCCTGGGCCAAGCAACAAGTAGAACGATGGGAACAGAACGAATATAGGTTGTTGGCTTTTGATGATGGCTTGAATCGGGTCAACGAAGAGGACGTACGCAGCGCACTGGCTCATCTCCGAGAGAAGAGGAGGCTGGAAGAAGTGAGACAAATGAACACTGGTTCCGAGTATGTCATGGCGGAGAGGAAAGTGAGTTTGAACAAAGGCAAAGCAAGGGCTGGCACGGATACTTCCGGTACGAGTCAGAGCGAGGCTGGGGACGGCAATGTAAGCAAGAGTGGTGATCACGAAGGGAGCGGGAACGGTGGTGCTGGGAATGGTGCTGGCGAGGAAAGAGTGGCTACAAGGCTAGGTGCGAGGGGAAAGAAACGGGTGAAGGAAAATGAGTAAAGCATGGCAGTCTAAAACTGTGAAAAAGGAAAACAGAAACACTGGCATTCAAAGCATGGTTGTATACTCTAAGAATTGGTCACATGTGTTTCGTGGTACGGTTCCGAGTCAGTAACAGACTCGCATCGCATGGTTGGTCCTTGACACAGACAAAAGTCTCCCGTCTCTTCCGCTGTGATGTATATATTAGGTAGTGTACAGTATGAGGGAGGGTGAGAAGGGGAGAAAGGTTTCATGATCCGGTACCCGTACATGTAGTTTAAACTGATGAGCAGTAAGCTCTACATAGCATGCCAAGTGTGACATGTCCGATCGCGACTGATTTTCCTGTTAGTACGAGTACTGTTGACTTACTGAGAGAGCTTTTAGCAGGGCGCACCGTTTGCCACTCTCTCTCTCTCTCTTCTTTCACTGTACTTGTATCATCAGTTGTGATACCGTACTGTAGCATACCTGTAGCAAGCGATTGCCCATTGCAGCTGCTACAATGTAGCATACAACCAACTACACATGCTCTTGCATTTCTTCACATCGCCAATCCAAGCGCCTTATCATACGCCCTTCTTCTTTTTCTCTTCTCATCCTCCCGCTCATTCATCAATATCATCAATCACCTCTTCTTCTTCGCCTTCTTCTGCTCGTCCTTCCTTTCTTTCCTACTCTCATCCAAGCCCGTTCTCCTTTTTCCATCTAATTCTCCTACTCTTTATCCTATGCACCCGCCCTCAAGACCTCGTGTCCACCCTCTGTACAGTCTAAGCGGAATAGTATCAGCATGCCAGGTTATTCGCCGCCTTTTTCGAGGAACCAGGCGAAAGCCAAGTCGAAGAACGGCTCGAGGAACGGTGCCAGAAACGGTTCGAGGAAAGGCTCAACCTCAACCTCGAAGCTACCAGCACCAGCGCGGCAAACCCGCATTCAGTCTGCCGAGCGATACTCCCCTCTCACTCCCATTTTGGAAGAGCCTTCTCCTCGTTCCGACGATGATACATCGACAGCTCCACACTCCACCACCTCAACGTCTGAGATGCCACCTGCTGTCGGCCGCGTCTCAGCATTGGTTCTGTCTCCGACTTCGACAGCCGAGACCACCCCGTCACCGACTACTCCTTTCCCACCCTCACAGACCCAGATCCAACCGCAAACGCAGGAGCTGGCTTCTGCGACAATCCCAGAGAAGGGTTCAGACACTGATTTGGAAGAAGCCTCTCCATCCCCAGACTTGAACTTAATAGCCCAACTCGCCAAGTTCCCAATGCCACCGTACAGGCCGGCTACCCCAGCCCCCTCGCCGCCGCTTGTCTCACGCACAACCCAAGACTTGCATAGGAAACGCACGGGCCTGGGTATTCAGTTTGGTGGTGATTCGGCCCCAAGTACAGCAGCGGCTCCTGGACGAAGGGAGGCTCAAGTCATTGAAATTCCGTCAGCAATCGAAGCGGAAGCCAGGTCAGAATCCAAATCCTCTGTCAGCTCATCGTCCACCACCACCCGCACACCAGGAAGCCCTTCAGCCACATCGATCCTAGCACAATCAGCGACTTCTAGGACGTCTGCATCAGCTGCAAGAATACAGGTGGAACCTGGATCCTACCCGATCACGCCATGGAGGCGGGCATTCGAGATCCGCGAGTCCCTGCCCTCAACTGATCGAAGTCGAGACGATCAAACTACCGTTGATGTGCAAGAGGTGTCTTCGCCCGAGTCACCCATGCCGGGAGTTCCCAGTGGCGAAGTCGAGAGGTCTCGAATCGATTTCTCGGCCTCCCCGGAGTCCCACCACGGATCTGACGTCAGCTCACCGGCAACCGTTGTCCAGACGCCTATGATCACTCTCTGCCCAGCGTCTACCCAGCACACTCCTGATCCAGAGCACAGAACGATTTTCCCCTCGAGTGAAGAATTTGAACCGGAGCCATCGCCGTCAACCTCTCCGCGGAACAAGGGCAAGCAGAAAGCGACCGAGATCGGACATGCCATCACCACTACGGGGGCAGAAGAGGAGGACAGGGAGGGGTTCTGGGTTCCCAGGCCTGTAGTTCTATTTGAGGGCCCTGGTGAAGCTTCTCACAGTGACTCGTCAGAGAGGCCGAGTGATCGAGGATCATTGGAAGAACGCCCACTTACGCGCACTAGAGGGCAAGCGTTAAGGATGGAGCGAGCCGGCCCCTTGCGTCAGCGTCAGCCACCTCTGCCCGATCCGTTCCCCAGGATTTCTTTGCCTGGAGAGGGAGACCAGCTGCCTGACCCGCCGAGAGCTACCAGCACCAACCTTCTACCGGCTGCCGAGCTTACCGCCGCCCCATCACAATTCTCATCTACGGAGGTTGCACCTCAAACGGGTTTGGGGCTGGCAAATGAAGGGATGGAAAGGACTGACAGTGGAGGCTCGGAAGAGACCGTTAAGCCAAGCTCTCGCATTCGACCAACATCCCCTATCAGCCCGCCTGGCTCGGAAAGAACACCAAGAGGCTCGATATCAGGGGGCCACTCTCCACCCTCGAATCCTCTTCCGTCGGACCCACCCTTCGATGTCAGCGAATGGTTCGATTCGCCCGAAGAAGAAGAAAATCCGTTCGAATACGACGACATAGAGAGTCCACCAGATGAGGAGCAAACATTACAGATTGTGCGCGAGGCTAAAGACCAGCTGCGAAGGGATCTGGAATATCTGCAAGATAATATAGGTGAATTGTCGACTGAGGTGAGTATCCCGACGTCATGGACTGAGGTCTGAGGTAAGTGTCGAGACCGACGCTGACGTGCGATCGCTGTTCTGTGTATTGGTCCAATCTCATTCAGCTTCCGGAAGGGATGTTGGAAAGGGTCGAATACGTCGAGATGCTCGGTCATCTGGCCTCGTTGGCTGGTCTTTACCGCTCTTCAGACCATGAAACAAACGCTTTCCACGATCAACTCGCCCGACTAGGAAGATCGGTAGAATGCCTCAACCCTCCATCCGCGGAGATCTGGTCAAGTGATGACACTTATCCGTTCCTTGGCGAAATGTTGAGCCGAATATTCCAAGTCATCCTCAATGAATACGATGAAGAAGAGATTGAGGGTCCGATAACTCAGGAATCCGAGGCTGTGTTCATACCTCCTGACGAGCTCTGGCTATTCATAAACACCGCCGACCTCAAAATACTCGCCGTCGCCAACCAAGTGCTGAAGATACTTTTGGAAGGATACTTGGGTACCACGCAGGGTGTGATATTGTCCCTTTGTCTTTCGAGAACCAACGACGAAAGGCTGGAATACAAAGCGTCCCACTTTGACAAGTACAAGTGGTGGTCGAAGAAACAGAGATTGTTTTTCCGTGAGAGCGAGGAGTTGATGGAGTATTCGATGAACGCTTCGCCGGAGTTCATCTTCGACAATTTGGATGCTGAAGAGAAATTCGAGGCGTGTCTGAAAAAGGTTACTTGGCACGAGATTGATCGGATGATACAGACGGACGTGATGCCTGCGATGTTGAGAGAGATGGAGATTGAGGAGAAAGAGAAGATCCTCTACGAATGAGTGAACATGTGAAAGGGAAAAGAAGGGGTAAGACCTGAGCGGTTAGATGTGGTGCTGAGGAAGGTTGATCGGTGCATGTCAAACAGAAGTTGTAGCTTGCTACGCCGCAGCGTTCGACTGCCTGTCGCGAAGATTTAAACCCGTCCTTGTCGTACACAATCTTATGGCTTTCGAGGCTAAGTAAGGAGTCATGGGCAATGTGGTCTGACTGTATCGTAGCGTTGTAGTAGTAATTGAATCGATCTTGTATCGACAATATGTGCCTGTAGCCTGTTCAGCCTGAAAACGGTCAAGGGTAACTAACTCGTCGTAAATGTCAGCCTCTAAGATGGATGTCCCACCTCTACAGCCGCCTTGGCTCTCGGCCGTTTCGGCACCGGCAAATTGAATGATGGCACAAAGGTGGAGGCCGTCTGCGGGGAATGTGATTGTATAATCAGATTGGTAATACGAAGATCGCTCGCTCGCTTGGCTAGCAAGGTTGTGGACGGCGCGCTGGAGACGGTGCAATCGATGTCTTCAATGGCCTCACTATCACACAGAGGAGGGATGAAGCTAGGCTGGCACATCTCAGATCGAAGTTGGATCTCATCTATGACGCCCAGACCAGACCTGGGGAAAATGTCGGAATATGGGTGGATATCCAACTGCCGTCAACATCATTTTGTATGTAATCAGTCATTCAGTTGTCTGAATAAGCAAGATACGATAAAGGTGGTGAAATCTTTGTTGCGTTGAAAGTTAGGTGAATAGAAGCGAGCGTGGATCTAGCTTAGCTAATAGCAAGAATCTCAGGTTTGTATATATACTCATAGTCAATCACTTCTGTTTCACACCAGCTGGGATCTTGAACCGTAGAAATAACATATACATATAGATATAGATTCACTAGATTTCGACTTCGGAGAGAACTTGACATCAGTATTCGTCAATCATTCGCCCAGTTCATTTCCAAGGAAATATCATCACAACGTCACCAACAATGACCAAAGCAGCAGCGTCCAACGTCTTCCCCTTCCCCGCTCCTCGAGTGGACGACTACCCGACCTACCTGCCTCTGCAACCTCAACCGATCGGCTCGTTGCTAGATGCGGATGAGTACAAGCAGAATCAGAACCCGCCCAAGCTGTTCGAGGAAATGGAGATTAGGGGCGTCAAGTTTCCTAACAAGGCTTGGGTAGCGCCCATGTGTCAATGTGAGTACGATGGAAAGCAGAGCGAAGTGAAGCAATGGCGCTGTGCCGCACTGTATGACTGAATAATCATACTGATGCGTATCACGCTGAACGTCCTGTAGACTCCGCCGACAATGGACACCCCACCGACCACCACTTTGTGCACTACGGCAGTATGGCCATGCGAGGTTGGGGAAGCATCATGGTTGAAGCTACAGGCTATGTGCCTGAAGGTCGAATCACGCCCGAGTGTCTTGTGAGTGCAGTGTTTCGCCTAAAGCCATATACGCCTGAGCTTGAGCTTGAGCTATCTCGCTGTGGTCCGCCCGGTTGCAAGTCGAGCTAAGCCGATCATTCCTCACGCTTTTAGGGTATTTGGGACGACGCCCACATCCCCGACTACACGCGGATCGTAAACTACGTCCACGGCCTCAAGGGCATCATTGGCATTCAGCTCGCTCATGCCGGAAGGAAGGGATCCACTCCTGCACCATTCGTCGAGGGTCAGTTTGTCGAGAAGGGCTGGAAAGGCGGCTCTACCATACCTGCGGAGAATGGCGGCTGGCCCACTAGTGGTGAGTGGATGTGAAAGTCGTGTTCTCCAGAAACTACTGGGACTGGACAGAATACCAGAATGTTGACGTTCGAGTCGCTGTACTTCCCTCCCTCTCGTAATTGATCTGATCAGTCCCTGCCCCCTCGGCCATCTCGTTCAAAGGCGGCGACTATCCCGACCCTATCGAGGCTAGCGTCGAGTACCTCGAGAGCCTCAAAAAGGCCTTTGTAGATGCCATCGAGCGGTGCGAGAAGATTGGCTTTGATTTTATCGAGATTCACGGTGCTCACGGTGAGTAACAACATATTCTATTACCCACACGAACGCGACCACCACGATTTTGCCTCAATGCTCCTAGCCAATAGCGATCATCTATGCAAGTGTAGTGAATTATGACATACGGATCCATAGCTGACCTGACCCGTGTCCTCTATTCATATATCGTTCACAGGCTACTTCATCCACGAGTTCACTGACCCCATCTCGAACAAGCGAACCGACGCTTATGGCGGTTCATTTGAGAACCGAATCCGATTGCCCCTCGAGCTCGCCAAGATTGCACGAGAGAAGTGGTCGAAGCCCCTGTTCTACCGAGTGAGCGCTAGTGATTGGCTCGAGGAGGACCTCGGTCCTGAGAAGCGGGCGAACGCGACTGAGGGTGAAGACGAGTGGGCCTGGTGGTGAGTATAATCCCTAGCTGGATATCTCTCTAATCTTCGTTAAACTGGCATCAGTCCTTCCTGCGTCGCTAACACTTGATTCCCACTACTTTTCCTTACTCCCCGCTCATCCATAGGGGTATCGAGCAGACCACGCTCTTCACCCAGAAGCTCGCCGACCTCGGTGTCGACCTCATCGACGTCTCATCAGGCGGTAATGATCTCCGACAGAAGATTAAGCTTGGCCCCGGATACCGTGAGTCGAGCGGCGGCTATTCATTGCTCACTACTGCCAATGTCGGAGAAGAGCGATTTTCTGATTATTGACAATGGAACCATTGACATTTCTGTTTCATCCACCTTTGTAGAACTCCACTTTGCCGACCACATCAAGAAGCACACCGAGAACATCCTCGTCGGAACTGTCGGCTTAATCACGACCCCGCACCAAGCCAATGACATTCTGGAGGAGAACAAGGCCGACGTCGTATTCTTCGCTAGACAGGTCTTAAGAGACATCGACTTCCCGCTTGAAGCTGCCCTGGAGTTGGGCGTTGCCGCTTCCCCTGCTGTGCAGTACCAACAGTGAGTCCTTCGCGTCATATTGCCACTCATTTTTGGCCAGCCACCGACCAACAAACGGCACGACACCCCGCTATTCTTCTACAAACCCGAAATTCCTCTTGTCTTCGGCTTGGCGATGCTGATCTCCCCCCTTCCTCATCTTTCGCTCAAACAGCGCCTGGACCCGAATGGTAGTCAAGCGGAACGCCGAAGAAGTTAACCACAAGACCAGCAAAGAGCACGGCGTAGACGCCGTTCAGGGCCAGGAGGGCCACAAGAAGGAAGTCCACGCCAACGGTAATGGTCATGCTAATGGCCATGTCAACAAGAGGGCTCCTCCCCCCGAAGTCCACACTTCTGTCCCATAAATCACTTGGGCGCGCTGTGTTTTCCATAGATAGATTGATACTGTAGGCATTAGATGCAGGCTCTTACTAGTATAGATATAGATAAAGGCAGGATGTCCGGACACGAGATCAGAACGGTTCCCGGAGAAAACAATCGATGCATAATTCCCCATCTCGACCGATACAAACTACTTGCTGACGAGAGCACCTAATAGCAGGGTCGTCGTGGCTGATATTATGCGTGAGGTTAGCGATATCCTTAATGCTTGAGAATATGGAGCGGCAAGAGGTGACTCACTAGGAACATCACCCAGATAAGAAACCATCTCACCATGTACAAGAGGAGGAATATATTATTGTCGGCCTTGAGTTTATAGGGTTCGTCACGTTCACGGACGAGGACTTCTTCGTGAATGTATGAGATCCCCATGAGCACGAGAGCCGCTGCCCTATACCACGTGTCGATCATGTTCTCTCGTCCGCTGAGGAGGGGGAGCAGAGTATCGTCATAATCAGTTCAGGGAGATGACAATAAGGAAGAGAAAACGCAAAGGAGAAAACACACCACCGGTCCATGCGGCTCGCGCACATCTGAAGGCTAGCGCACAAGACAGTGAACCAAAATGGCCCTGGGTGATTAAGGCCAATCAGCTCTGTACGAGTAGAATGTGGAGCCACTTACATGCCGAGGTCGTCCTTTTTGCTGCACGATCCTTGACTTCCTCGGGGTCGGACTGGGGAGCTTGGACGTCATTGACGAGAGATGGAGGGGTTGTTGGCTTCTCGGGAGCTTCAGTCGAAGGAGTAGAGAACGGTGTCGACGCTCCAGAGGCACACAGGAGGCCTGCTTCCATCGACGGCGATGGCTCTGCTCTAGAGTAAGTCGCGGTGGGTTTATGGGGAAGCTTCATGGCGATTGAGGTGTCTAATGAGTGTCGGGAAACGAAAGGATGGGCGGCAAGAATTGAGATCATTCAATCACATGCAATCCTGCTATTCACACTGCGTGCACATACCGCAGGGTACTGTACCGCATGTGCTTATGCCTTCCTACAAGTGTAAGTTAGTCGTAATCGGTTCTCGTGCAAAACTGGCATTCCTATGTTTATGAGATCACAACAGGACACAACATTCGTACATGTGTCTCACTAGCTACAGTTTGACTACCAAAATCCTAGTCCTCGTGCCGAGTACAACACTAGCAGAGAGGCTACATACAGCGATCGTAACTGCATACGAAAGAAGCGAATCGATTTGAGGAGAGTGCAGAGAAGGTCCCTCTCGACGGCCCTGGACATGAACGAACGCCGCTTCTCCACGGTCGATAACCCACCTTCTGTTCAAGTCTGTGCGCCCTTCATCAAAACGAGGCAACACTCATGGAGACAAGGCTATCAATCTCATCGAAATATCCGGAATCGTCCTCTTGCACCGGTAAGATGGTCAGATGAGGCAGAAAGACCCAAGTCACCGAATGGCGGATACTGTACGTTTTCTTGACGGGCCAAGTACAGTGCTGTGATTGAGGCGTGCGTTTTGTTCAAAGGATGAGAGGTAACGGGCGGCGGGAGAATGAGATCGATCGTCAACTTTCAACACATCCTGTGGCATATGGACTCAAGTCAAGAAGTAGGTTGGGCAGATGATCATCTTTGTAGGTGTCTTCTTGACGGACTGATGCATGCATACCTCTGAGCGTTTGAAGTGTTCGAGTACCCAGTACCCAGTTGGATCGCGTTAACGTTGCATGACAGGTGACCGACACGTGGGACACATGTGTTTGCTTGGTTGGACGCGACAGAGAAAGCAAAATCAAAGTACTGTAATCAAAGTTGAGTGACGGCCCCAGCTATAGCTAGTGCCTACACTACACTATACACTACACTACACTCACTACTAAAGAGTCAAAACAACACAACATTCAACACCGTCCGACCAGATCACCCCATTCATTCATCATCAACATCATCTATATTCTCTTAAAGATCTGTCACTCTTTTGACCAGCACCACTCCTTTCAGCGCACAACACTTACTCTCACTACATACGACAAACAAGCTCGAGGCGATAAGTCGAATTCGCTGCACAGATAATCGCCTTCCTTGGTGGTAAAGGTAAACAAGCCTTCCACAAGCCTGCGATGTCTCTCTTGGACAGCAACGCAATCCAGATAGCAGGTGAGCATGTACGAATCAATCATTGTCGTGCTTGCAAGAGTATGGGACGGCAACCCGCTGACAAATCAAACGCTCGTTCCTCGTTGGATACTCATCCCGGTCGTCATACATACAGTCCGATGCAGACCTTGGCATCCGACGAAAGAACAGCCCTTCCTGGCTGTCCCTACCAATCAACCTTACTTCTATGGAGATGGTAATATAGGAGGATCGACACAACGGCCTGTGGCTGCAGGTGCATTGAGAAATGTTGTCGGTGCGTATCACAATGTCATGCTCTTGACCCCGCTGCTATTCGCCTGACGACCCCACCCGTGTGTATCGGTTCGATCGGATGTTGATTTCTTCTGGGGCGTGGTGTGGATCACCATCGCAGAAATCATCGATAACCGAGAATTGGATTTCGATAAACCGCAAGAACCTACTGAAGGCAGACGGGGTGCACCTATGGTCGGACGGAGATACAAGAACAGAAAGTAAGCTGTCCGACCTGTCCGATTCTATACCCCATACACCAGTGCCGATAGTGCATCAGCTGATACCTTTGACGGTCGCAGGTATGTCTTTGATCAGATATTTAGCATGGAAGCGAGTCAGGAGGAGGTTTTCGAGAGGACTGCGAAACCATTGCTGCCGGGAGTTCTGGATGGCTACAACGCAACAGTATTTGCGTACGGAGTAAGTCAGATCACTTTTCCGGTCGGTGGACGCGCCGGCTCAGTCGTAATGGAACTGACCATCAACTAATCTCTTCCTAGGCCACCGGCTGTGGTAAAACTCATACAATTTCCGGTACAGAGGAGCAGCCCGGAATCATTGTTCGAACAATGCGAGAACTGTTCGACCTGGTAGAAGACTCCAAATTGCAGTACGACACCTATTTCAAAATGTCAATGGTGGAGATCTACAACGAGACGATTCGAGATCTGTTGAGTGACGAATACCCCGCTTGTCCCCCTGGCGGCCTCAAATTGCTCGAAAATGAGAAAGAGAGGGTCAAAGTCGCCCACGTAACCGAGAAGGAGCCGGAGTCCGTCGAGGACGTCATGTCTTTGGTGATGCTTGGAAACGAAAGAAGGAGCACGTCCTTCACGGCCCGAAACTCGACTTCGTCCCGATCACATCTCGTCCTTCAGATCAACGTGGTCCGTGAGCAGCGCAAAACAGACGTCGAACTAGACGAGCAGACCGTCACGCAACGCTTGACTTCCGCCACACTATCCATCATCGATTTAGCCGGTAGCGAGAAAGCTTCAGTGAACCGAGGACAGAGGATGAAGGAAGGTGCCAACATCAACAAATCCCTTTTGGCGCTCAGTGGATGTATATCCGCGCTCTGTCAGCCTCCTGTCCGAGGGATCCGACAACACGTTCCTTACAGGGACAGTAAGCTCACTCGATTGCTCAAATTCTCCTTAGGCGGCAATTGTCGGACCGTCATGATCAACTGTATCTCCCCGAGCTCGAAGGATATCGAAGAGACCAATAATACCCTCTTATGGGCCGATAAAGCCAAAAAGGTCTCCACCAAAGTGTCACGGAACACTGCCGGCGTTGAACTCCGAACAGCTCAATGGATACAGAAGATCGTCACGCTCGAAGCTACGATTAAATCACTGGAGCAACAGCTCTCAACGGCCCAGAAAGGTCACTCTGGCATGCAGAAGCGACGGATTGAGAATGCAAGGCTATCGACGAAGGGCGAGATGGACAAAGTGCAAATGGAGCTTGATGCCCTTTTACCTGTTGTGCGGGATGGCTCGGAGATGGAGGCTCTGTGGAATGGATCCGTGTTACAGATCGAAGCCCTCGAGACTCGACTACACGATATCGAGACAGAGATTCAATCCGGCCGGAATGTGGATGACGCCTTGCAGGAAAAGAATCACATCCGATCGTTGATCCAGCAGCAGGATCAAGCATACCGGTTCAACTCTGAGATTCAAGCAGGGATACAGCAGAAGTCGATCAAGCATATCACCTTGGATAACCTACTCAAGAAGGTCGAGGAGAGGGTATTCGATGATGATCTCGCCGAAGCCAAGTACGAACACCAGCTTGAGGTGATGCGACATCAGGCTCACGTTGCCAGGATCGTTGCTGCCGCTAAGGACAGGGGTTTGAAGGACTTCATCGCTCAGCAAGCTGATTCAGCCACCAAATCTGCTTCACTCTTATCCCGATTCTCTAACATCTTACGCACCGAAGTGTCCGCCCTCTCTGCGTCTGCGAACCCTGACCCAGCGGAGGTCTTGAAGAAGCTTCAACATCTAGTGAAAACGGTCGATACAAGCGTTGCCTCACTGTTTGGCGAGGCGCCAGCTCCTCTTTCGGTTGCCCAAGCTAGATTACCGCCGGCTATTGCTGCTCCTTCACCTAGAAGGGCGTCGGCCCGAGGCGCAGGCTCGTCACCTAAACGATTCGGCCAACGTATGTCGCCGAGAAAGAGCGCTCCCTCTAGATCGAACCTCTTCCCTTCAGCCTCGGCATCATTGTCATCATCTTCCTCCTCGGCACCTTCATCTGGGACCAAAGATAATCGTGTTCGATGGCCTGATGAGACTGGTGAAGGCAAGATCGACGACCGATCAATCGCTCCCGATTGTCCTGTATTTTCGAGTCCAAGCGACGCAGGGAACGCTTCGACCGTCAATGCAAGTACCGCTTCCTCTTCCTTCGACAGCGAGGAAGTGAAGACCATCCCTCCCAAACCGCCCGCTCAGGTGATGCCTACCGCGCTTCGACCGATCCCACCTGCAGCTCCGAAACCCCTGCCCCTACTTTCCACATCAACATCCACTTCCAGTACAGCCAGTAGCGGTGACGCAAGCTCAGCCGAGATACCAGCTTGGAAGCAGAATCGAATCATGCGCGGGCTCGCCTCTCACCATGCCATCGACGCTATCGCGGAGGAATCAATGACGCAAAGTCCAACTGGATCGGGCAAATCGTCACCTCTTGGTGCCAGTCGCATACCGACCGGGGGACTCATGGGTCCACCTGCTCGTATGAACAGGCCCGGTCCACTAGCTGAGCTCCATTCAGTACCTGGAATAGGTCCAAGGCCTTCCTTGTCACACTCAACCTCCTCTTCCAACCTGCTCAAGCCGACAGCGTCTTCAGCTGCCAGATCATCGTTGGCCGGGAACACTTCATCGTCGGCGTTTGCAAATGTCAAGATACAGCTGAACTCCGGTTCAAGTTCCGCTCCAGGCTCCATGGGTCCTCCTACTTCGACTTCAACTGCATCTCGGCGAGTGTCAATGATCGGTCCTGCGAGACATGACCGACCTCGACAGAGGATGAGCATGCTACCCGCCAGCCATCCTCATCATGCTCACGGAGCAGGTGGGAGCGAACCGTCATTCTCCGGCTTGTCAAGTAAAGGACTGCCGACTACCATGAGCGGGAATGTCTCGGCATTATCCGGGGGCGCTAAGAGGGTTGAAGGCAGCAGGCCGAGGATGTCGATGCAGTGTGAGTAGACTTGTTGGCATGGTCATGGCATCCTGATTCTACCCGTACCCCTCAATAGCTAACACGCAACATCTTTTTATCTCTTCTAGCTGGATTCGGCGGTGCTGGAAACGCATCTATGTCTAGCATGAGCGCATCCTCCCTGCCCAGAGGTCCTGGCTTGTCGTCCCGCCCTTCGATGTCAAAGCTAAATACCAGCGTGTCAGTGGGAGATGGCTCAAAGCCCGCATGGCGATAGTGTTTAGCGTAGAAGGCGGTAGACAACCTTGTGCAGATCGATCAGATTAACGAGACCCACTGGGATACCCATTTCAAAGGACATTTCACACACCAGTTTAGCTGCTTTTTCGGCGGACCTGTTCAATAGCAATCACGCATCAGTGCATACATACAGTCGTTCCTCGTTCCTTCCCTGTGAAGATCATTCATTCGTTTCATAGAGGTCATGTTGATTCAATGCAGTTTCCTCAATTTAGCGGCATGAAAATCACTCGCGTCATTTGTCGGCTTGGATTGACGCGTGCGTGGTACGAGTACTGTAGTCGTCCTAAACTTACACATACCACAGACAGCACTGTTCATTGCTTCTCTTCAATCACACTGATAACAATAGGCGAGTCAACGATCGTATGACAGACAGACAGGCATAGGATATATTTCGCAATGCGCCATCGATCGAATATGATCCTCTGACCTGCGTCGTTGTCGTTGACCGGAAGATATCGACCAACGGTTGGTTGCGCCACGATTGACGACACTATACGATACGTCACGAGAACTCGAACTCTTAGCGTACGAGGACATGACAGCGTATAGATAAGCGATTAGTTACAGTCATGACAGACAACAACAGTCTCGGGGCGGAAAGTCGAGCAGTAGCGGTAGCAGCGATAAGAGGAGAATCTGCGCTGGCAAAAACGGCGCTCGAAGCTCGTCCTCATACTCATACTTATACTCGGCCTCGTGATCGCCTACGATGGAAATTGGACCGAGCGTACCCTCTCATCTTGCTCGCGGCACTAGACCTATCATACACCATCTACTCCACCTCTTCTCTCCCGGGCTCGACATCGAATTCGACCGCTTATACGCCCAGTAATACGCCAGCATCAGTACAAACACATATCCCCCTCCGAGTCCTCTGTATCACCTTTGCGCGGGTATCTCTCCTGAGCTACGTCGGTGTTTCGAGGGAATGGCGTAGGAAAGGAGGATATGTCGGGGCCTTGTGCGGAGTCACGCTGGGTCAAGCAGTCTGGGAGGGATGTAGTGGTGTCCTGATGAGAAATGGGGGTGCAGGTGCTGCTGAAGAGGGTTTGACTGGCGATGGAGCCGGTGCGCGAGCTGGAGCTGGAGCGGAGGGAGGAAGAGGAGGAGGGTCGAGCGGCGGGATGGTCGATAATCGGTATTTGGTGATAGTGAGTATGAGTCGAACGTGTACTGCCTTCTATCACAGTTGTGAAGTCGCCCTCCGCTTGCTGTCTAACAATCACCGTGCAAATGTGCCGGATGGAATCTTGCTGACAGAAGTGGTTACGGTTGTCTGTGGTGTCTGAAACTGCTGTGCTTGTCATCATCCCTCAGTCGTGTCTTCTAGCGATACTTGAATACGTGAGTCGTTCAGACGGCAAGTACGGTGGCACATTAAGAAGGGGACATCTTCCTACCAGATAGCTAAGTAGGCGTAGTCTACCACGATCCCATGCTGACCTGACCGCTTTCATGGCGTATCGGACACGCGCACGATCCACCAACCAGCTCACATATCTCGCCCTGCTTCGTCTCTCCCCACCGTCACACTCATGTTCCACGTACGCAGCTACTGCCCATCGACACCGGTCGCAGTCGATGCGGCTACCCACCTCGCAGACTCATCGCACACCGTCATCAGTCCGCTTTTACTCTACTGGTGGTACCCGAAATACTCCTAACACCGCCACCGGAAACTACTATAGCTATAGCCTTTCACCTTCACCTGCAACTGCACGTGTCCCAGGCTCTGCTGCGAGCCGACAGAAAGTTCACAGGCGAAAAGGTCACAGTAGGCATGTGTCGAGGGCTACGATGCGCTCCATGCGCAGTGCGAAGAGTGCGATGGCTGGCCCGGAACTCGGACCAGACTTCGGCGCTGACACTCAGATCGGGCATTTGCTTTCGCCTGGTCAATATCAGTATGGCGCTATCGGCGAAACGGGTGACGGTACATCGCAATCTCCATCGCGAGTACCATTCGGATTCAAGAAAGACGATGGAGCGATGGGTCCCATCACCAGCTCGTACATCAACAGAATCAAAGACGTCGACGCTCACGCACACGCCCACGCACACATAGACACAAATACGGCGGAAATCGACGTGTTCACCAGTTCTGCTCAGCCGAACTTCAGCCCAACACACGGGCTGAACAGACGCAGCGTCGACAGGTTCCAGACGCATACCCTCGCACGGGAACCACGTGCTGGAGATGCAGCTTTGGCCAGCGGTCACGTATACCAACATGGATACCGCGACGACGACGACGACGACAACGACCAGCAAGCCGATCATGTTGAGAAATATGCGAATGATGAGCATGGCGACGAATACGAATATGGAGAACGAGGGGAGTATGGCTATGGCTACGACTGCGAAGATGGATCCGGCTTCGAAGCTGTATCCCAACTGTCGGCATCATTTACATCTGTTCATGTGAATGGGCATGGTCATGGGTATGGGCGCCGACGTTCTATGAGGAGCTATGGTAATGAGCCCTCCATGAACCGAAACGATGGCGATGAGATTGATCTAGACGAGTTTGCTCGAGGCGAAGAAGCGGAGGAGGAAGAAGAACTCTATGATGACGACATGGACGAAGAGGGCGATTACTCGGACGAAAATCAAGGAGACAGCCATGATGATGACAACGGTACAGGCGACGAATGCGATGACGTTGGCTTCTCTTCTTCCATATCCGAATCATCCATCATAGACCTTCCTCCGCCACTCTCACCCGCTCCGCTGACCGTCCCGACAATACTACCCAACGTAAGGTTCCCGAGATCGACCAGCCTGAACATCGGCTTGAGATCGAGAGCACGAGGCAATAGTTCGACTCGCGCCGAGTGGGATGCTTCGCCCGGACACGACGACTTTGATAGTGAAGCAGGTGCTGGTATCATTGGCGGTACAGGTATGGGTACAGGGATATCTGCGGTTGGTCCGCCTATGGTGCGGAAGACCAAGAGTGGATTCTTGCTGGGACGGAGCTGGAGTGATATCTTATCGTTGTCGCCGACGAAACGAACGAAAAAGGGCAGCGGAACCACCATTCCAAGGCAGGAAGATAGACTGGAGACGTCTATTGCCCCGGATGATGGAACTGCAAGTGGAAATGGATACGGATATCGACCACCGTCAAATGATACCATAGATGTCGAGAGGCAAGGTAACAGTCTTGATACCAATCACCAAGCTCGAGAAGGACAAGGAGGGTATGGGACCTTTCATTGATAGATAATTATACTTAAACGGTCGTGAACGTTAATGTTGCATCGATCATGGTGGGATCGGGAGCAGATGAGATGAGGTGGCATCCGTCCAGGCGTTGTCTTGTTCCGCACGATCGAGCTGGAAGAGAGCCTGGATATATATGCATCGCTTCTGAGCTGCAGCAAGACAGAGACACACTCCGCCCATACATGTTTGGAGTATCTAAGGTCTATTGATGTATTTCGTGACACGAAATATACGTTGGTCCAATTCAATGTAAAGGATTATCCGATTGTCAATCGGCGCTTTTGATGGTTATGAAATTGGAAGCAAGGACAAGTCTGTGTACTTCTACTCGAAGTAAGGGAGGATGTATGAGAACTTCTTCTTGGCGGCCTCGGGTTGGACCTACGAAGTGGATTGAACGATGGCAAGAGAAGAAAGGGGTCAGCATGCGCTTTACAGCTTTCTTCTCCTTCTGCTTCTCTTTAGTTTCCTCGTTCAATTTCAACCGAGCTCAGATTCGACATCCTTCCCACTCACATCAGCCCGGGTGACACAAGCGAACCTCATCGATCCCTTGATCTCATCGAGCACCTTGCCTTCCTTGACGACATCGTGGACGTCTTGCAAGAGACCGGCGGCGACGGCCCGCGAGTTGCCGGCGTTGGTGTGCAGGGTCTTGATGACTTCCTCGACGGTCACGGGGGCCTCTCCGACTCGCCAGGCGTCAAAGTCGGTCGATGTGCAGATGAGGGTGTAGCTGATGAGCCAAGGGAGGATAGCTCGGTCAGCTGTCATCACTAATCGCGATACGGGATTGTATAGTATAGTATATCCCTAGTAAAGCATGCAGGTGAATTGGATGAAGGGCAAGTGGGCAAGCTCTCTTTGACTCACTCCAACTCGCACTCTCGAGCGAGCTTGGCCTCGGGAATGACAGACATGTTGATGATGTCTCCGCCCCACTGTCGGTACATGAGAGACTCGGCTCGGGTGGAGAAGGCGGGACCTGCCAGACATGAAAATGGTCAGCAAGAGAGACACAAGACAACAGATAGCGGTCAGAATAGGAGACGCAAGACGACAGATAGCGGTCAGGATAGGTAACGAGACAGGCCGGCTTTGGCGAACAGCTTTCCTGTAGTCCAGGTTGCACCGTGACCAACTCACCTTCCATGCAGACGACGGTTTTGCCGGTGTGGAGCTTGACATTCCCTTCGGCCTCGGCCAAGATCTTCTCAACCTTGGGAGCTACAAACTCGTTCAACTTCCTGGAGAACGGCTCTCCAAACATGGAATGCACGACGACGCCCTCCCCTCTGAAGAAAGTGTCCTCCCTGATCCCCTTGGTCCTGTCGATGATCTGGTCCGGGATGATGAAATGTCCAGGGGCGATCTCCTCCCTCAACGAGCCGACAGCGGAGAAGGCTACGATGGCCTGACACCCGATGTGCTTGAGAGCGGCGATGTTGGCTCGGGCGGGCACCTCGGTAGGGGTGATGGTGTGGTGGGGACCGTGTCGCGAGATGAAGGCGATCAGGTCACCGGATGGCAAGGAGGAGATGGTGATGGGGGATGAAGGCTTGCCCCAAGGGGTGGTAATGTCGAGCTTCTTGCTATGACAGACGTGGGAATGATCATCGTCAGCTTATCAATAATCGTGTGTGTGTGTGTAGTCCTCACTCGAGCGACGTATTCTCTCGATACCGATCCATGTCTGGCAATGGTATCCTTGGAATCCTCTGCTGCCTCCAAGATGGGAATGAGCGTGGCTACTCACACGAAAGTCAAGTTGTCGAGGTGGTAAAGACCGGAACCACCGATACAGCCGACGAGGACTAGGCGGGCGAAGCATGGATGCACCAGGATCAGGTATGAAAAACGATGTCAGCTAGTGTGGCTTGGGTACCGTAGACCATACTGGACTGCATCAGACAGGTGGGAGGTAGGTAAATCCTTGTTGTGAGCCTGAGCTAGCTAGCTCACTCGCCCGCTCGCTCGAGCACGCACCGTTCTCATTTGCAGACATCTTGTTCTTGTTCTTCAGGCTCAGTCTTGTTTTGGAAAAGGTATTGAGAGTCGGGGTTAATTTAGGCAATGGTCGAACAAGAGAAGGGATCATCAATACAATACATGAAATAGATCTGACGCGAAGACCGAGGCAAGCAAGTGAGGGGGAAAAAAGTCGAATATTGTTTGATAAGCTGCACCGGTTGCTTCAGGCACGCACGTACATGTAAGTTACTACGGTGACCGTTAACGGCACAGAGTCATGTCGTGCTCGCCCATCCCCCGCGTTGCCGGCGGTCATCATGACCTTCGGACCACACCCGCGCACACACGTTCTTGTTCTTCTTGGATGATTCCACTCCAAGCGATACACATACATATACATACTACGGTAGTGTCAGCAGTCTATGATACAAAGTCTCTGCGGGCTGATAGAGTGACAAAACTTCTACGTTCCTGAGATAAATCTCGTCCAGCACCGACACACCAACGTAGTCTTCCATATTACTATCCCAAGAAGCACAAGTCATACAACCCCTAACCTCGCTGCCAGATCCAATCGCTGAAAAGTACGAACATATCAGCTGCAGGACCCATTCGTCTCTATGGGCATCTTTAGCGCGCCAGAGAGAGAGAGAGAGAGAGAGAGAGAGAGGGAGAGAGGAAGAGCAAATGATAGGAACCCACGTCTTGCCTTCGAAACCCTTCGCGCTGAGCTCAGCGACCTCTTCATCCGTCAAAGTGAAAGTGACAGCCTTGGCGTTGTCCGTAGCCTGCTTTGCGTTTCTCGCGCCAGGGAGTGGAATCGCGCCTTTGCAGATGATCCAATTCAGAGCGACAGCTGAGATGGATACGCCATACTTCTCTGAGAGAAGCTTGAGGTGATCTATGAGGGGCTGAAGCTGCTCCCATGAATATTGGGACGAGAATCTGTGTTGATTGAGTTTGACGATATGCGACCCACAGGAACACTGATCAGTACGCACTCCTCGTGGTAGAAGGATGTCAAAGAATGTGAAGTAGAAGAGAACCCACCGTCGTCCTTTAGGAGTGGGATTCGAAGCATTGTATTTGCCGGTCAATCGACCCATAGCGAGCGGTGAGTCTGTGCAGGACGAGCACACAAAGTGAGGACCTCCACACTTCTACAGATACCAGATACCAGATACCAGAAAGATCGCTCCTCAATGACCGATTTGGATGAGAATAAAACACTCACAAGCCAGACAAGTGATGTCTCTCTTCATCATCTCCTCCAACAGACCATTCTGAGCGGGTCCTTGGCGGAGGAGGTTGAACTCGATCTGATTCGAGGCAAGCTTGACGCCGTGTTTCTCCAGCAAGTTTGACATGTTTATGCTAATGCGGAAGAGTAGGGTATACGCAACCGTCAGCGACAGCGTCATCTTCGATGATTACGCATGACACGGTATGTCATGGCTCACAGAGAGGAAGAACTGGGCCAAGGGAAGATTCCACTTACAGCTCGTCCTTGCTGAAATTGGACACGCCTACATTCTTAGCGAGCCCAAGCTTGACGCACTCCGCCAGACCAGCAGCGATAGCTTCATGAGAATTGAGCGAGTTGGACGAATGAAGCTGATAGAGAGCTACCGAATCTAAGCCTAATCGATCGAGGGAAGCCTTGAGATGATCCACAACGGGAGGTGCAAACAGGAACCAATTCCCTGGACGGGGAAAGGGGAAGACTGTGGTATGGTCGATGGAAACCGGAGCGAAAACCGATATCCGCAAGGTGATCAATCAGCCTACTGTATCTGTATTTGGTTGATGAGTTGAATCTGAAATGACATCTGTAGAATCAGCGAGGGCGTCGGTGAACTCACACTTGGTAGCTATGTATAGCTTTGCTTGGTCTTCCGCCGAAGTCTCCTTGATCAATCTACCGATGATCCTCTCCGATTCTCCCTTTCCGTATACCTCGCTGCGTTACGAGCAGCGCAACGAAAGTACAGAATCACACATAGGTCAGCGGAACAAGACGAAATTGCAAAGCATTAGTAGAATGAGAACAGGTATCATCCTCATGATAGTCTTGACTAGGAAGACCCTTTACTCACGCAGTATCATAGAATGTCAGTCCCTCTTTCAACGCAGCATGCCACGCTTGCTTGATATCTTCAAATTGCTCTGGGGTGTAATTCCAAGTGGTGTCGCCCCAAGACCATGTCCCTGTGTGGTCGTCCAGTGAGAACAAGCGCAGCACAAGTGTCAAGGTATCCTGAGTCAGCCTCAGCATCGCTCCGGAGAGGTAGATAGTACGGGACCGATATATATATATAAACCAAAAGTCGAGGAAGTGGGAGACTGCAAAGAGCGTGAATCCTCATCCCTATCATATCCAGACACCGAGGAGCTAAGGGCTGCGAGAGCGAGGGATTGTAACCAGACTCACCGATGGCGAGCGCGGGCACCTTGGTACCAGCTATCGTGGCCGTCTTGACGACTTGAGTCGCTACTGACATAGTGCTGATCCTCGTGCTCGTTCTCGTGCTGCTATTGTCGCTGTTGCTCGATCGGGATTGTATATCGCTTATCCTGGTAATTTAGGGGTCACTTGGGGAGGATTATTGAAGGAGAGGGGTCAAATGGTCCGTCTGCCGTTTGTTCGAGCAAAGGGAAGGGAGACTGGTTACAACCAAGCCTAGCTAGAGAGTGTCGATCGAGGTTGAAGCTGATGAGGTTGAGGATGAGTGTGAGTGACAAGTGAGATGTCAATGTACTAAGCTGGATCTATAGATCGACGAGGGTTGCTGCGGCCAGAAAGGAGCGTCATCACTCATCACTATCTGTTCCGGTTAATCCGGCCATCACCTTGTGTCAGGTACCGAACGATAAGATGGCGGCCTGCGCCGATCTGACTTTGCCCTACTTGCAAGAATGTTAGCGACAGCAAGCAACGATGGGCGAGAGTTGTAAGAAGCCATCGCATGCGAATTATAACAGTATATGTGTAGTACAAACACGACCCAACAAGAACAGACAAGTTCACGAGCAGCGCGACTCGGTTTTCACCTCAACGACGATTCATCGCGCGCTTCTAAGCGGAAGCAGCACCATTTTATACCCGTACCCGCATCGCCCGCCTAAGCTGACTCAATTTGCTTCTGCTTGGCCTCTTCCATCATCTTGAGATGCTGCTCCTTGGCAAATTTGGCCGACTCCTCTCGAGTGAAGCTGTTTCCGATCAAAGACAGGCAATCTGAATCAGCGGTTTATCGCATGGCAGATAGGATTTGGGTCATTCATAGAACGGAAAAGGTGAAATGCTCACCCCCACGTAGTGCCTCGAGTCAACGCGTCAGCTTCATGCAGAGCGAAGGGGTTGAAGTCCTTGGCCTGGTCGAGGTTTGCCAGCGAGTGATTCACGAACCGGTGTGTCGCTTCGTCGGCTCGAACGGCCCTGACCACATCTAGGAATTTCGCGTCGGCGGGCAATCGCCAATAATCAATCGCGATCCTAGGAGCGGGCTTGTCGGTCCACTCGGGGATCAAGCCAGCTTCGAGGTCCTCGATGCAGTGTGAATAGGTCCTGACGGCTTCTTCTTCGAGTGAACCGACGAATCGATGGGCGGTCTTGGGGGAGATGAGGTATGTGAGGAAGAAGGCGTTGTAGAATACGCCTTGGGCGGCGAGGACGATGGCTCGGGTGAACAGGCCGGGCTGGGCGACCGTCATGAATGTGCTGCAGCAATAAGCTTCAAGGTCAGTCTCAGTCGTTTCTCTATATCCTTCGCAATGTGAAGAGGATCATAAAGGTTCAGTTGATCAGCCACTCGTGCGTACTCACAGAAGGTGCATCCTCTCATTCTCAGCTTCTTCAAGCAACGTGTGGATCCACCCACCGTCCCTTCTTAGCAGCCTCATACTCCTCAGATGTCTGAGCGTACCAGCCACCATGCCCGGTACACCGGCAATACTCTCCAACAAGATGATTCTAAAAAGCCACTGATCATTGCTCAGTAATTGTCCCTTCGCTCGGAGCTCAGCGATCGGGACGGGCTTCTTATCGAGGATTTCTTTGGGGATGGGCTCGGCTTTGTAGAATGTCAAAAGGTCGAACATCTTCCTGAGGTACTTGACAGCACCCGCAGCGGCCTTGTCACCGATCGTAACCGGCGTTCTATTGACGACTTTCACCGTGTCAAGTTCCTGTATGCATGTGGGACAAGTGTTGAGTCAATCATATGTAAAGGTACGAATGCGACGAGATGCTTGTTTTACTACTTACAGCTTCAGTGTAGATGGGGGACATCAAAGTCCATGGGCCAGTCAAAGGCTCATCGTGAGGGTGTTGTACCTGGTCTGAAGAGGGACGAGATGCAGCATCAGCGATCATTTCGTTGGCATGAAACGGACCTCACCGAGTGCACGTTGCCTTGTATTCACCTTGATAGTGCGGTCCTTCTGATCCGGTACCCTCGGCTCCAACCACCTTACTAGCGGCAGGAGCAGCTTCTTCTCGCTGCTTCACACCTGGTTGCAAAGCCAGACTCGCACCCGCCTCTTGAGCTTTGGCGCTAGGTTGAGGGCCCCATGCGATACGTGAGGAATGGATCGATCGGGAATCATTCCTCGAGGACGAGGCTACGGGTTGAGGGAGATGATGGAATGAAGATGCGGTACAGGTGCGGGAGAGGATCAAACGCGTTGTGGGGGTCAGCGCCGATCTGGAGGTAGTCGCGAGGGATGTTCGGACGATTGTCGACATGGTATATGGTATGGATAGGTATGCGAAGAACGACCAAGGAACGGGTCAAGTAAAGTTTGAGTAGAGGTTAGATGTGCGTAAGTCAATTGTGTTAATCAAGTGCTTGAGTGTGTGTGTGAAGAAACGGCGAAAGATGATCTGCGAGCTGGATCCGTTCCTCTTCATCTTATCAGCTTATATAGGCACGTCGATCATCCATCATGATAGTGTCGGATCTCAGATGATTGAAAAAGTCCAATTTGATCCGATAGGTGAAAAGGAACAGCGACATGATAAAACCAAATCCCAATCTCGAGCAGGACAGACGGATGCGTGATGCGGATGTTCTGTTCGGAATGGCTTGGCTTGGCCTGCCTAAGATTGGAGAGACCACCGCATTAAGGCATGACATGATGATATGACTGCCGAGCAGAGTATGGCCGAGCCAAGTAAAGCGAAAAGGCATTGATTGCAATTGTGTCGTTCGGGTGGACAATACCAAATCTCACTTCGACTCAGCCGCTCTTTACAGATGCTGCAGATGATGTCTACCCGGCCGTATTGTATAGTACCATGAGACATATCACCATCCAACCCGAGGGAGAACATTCCATTGGATCCAGAGCTTTTACAGCTTATTACGCACGTATTAATGGTAACAGGCACCTCTTGCACCTCTTGACCCGAAGATCCAGTCAGAATCGGTGGATTTGCCCTTTATTTGGTTCCTACTACCAATCAGCGTCTTCCGATTCTTTCCGAATGGAATGCCGAGTCCAATCAACCGCCAGCCGCACTCGTAATGCACTGATTACAAAATGCTTATAATTCACGGGCCAGTACTATGCGCGTTAGAATTGGCGCTGAGCGTTCTATCGATTGTATATCCTCGCTTTCGCGAGGCATTTCGATCAATTGACGCATCATGTAAGTGGGTCTCTGAACGCGAGCAAGAGCAAGAGCAAGAATACAAGACAAGGTCATACTTGTGCAGAGACCCGTATGTTCGAGAGTGGGACAGTGGCGAGGCCGAGGTGTTTACTGGACGCTTTCGTGTACAGCCAGCCACCGCGAAGTCTACGTCTCACGAAGACTGCACCTGCACCGAAGGTCGAAGAGGCCACGAAGGAAGTGCATTGACTGACTGATCACGAGTACATCTCGCTAGGCTACAGAAGTCGCGATCCATATAATAGTTCGAGAATACGAGTATCGATTGTATGTGTTAGAGTACGCTAACTCTTTGGTTGGAACCCTGCTTCCTGTGAATGCAGCTGCGAGTCGTCGCGTCTGTGGTACTGCATCTGACGGGCCGTTGAGAGATGCGCGCATTCCAGACCACGGTTTGTCGATTTAGTCAGCGTACTGTCGCCTGACCCCGCAGCATAACGCACGCACATGCCGTACTCGAGTGCTGAGCGAGTAGTGCGCTGATATCATTGTGAAACAACTCACGATTAAACCTGCTGCCAACGATCGCCCAGTGGCCGCTACAAAAACCGTACTCATATATCCCTCATACTCGTACGTGAGCACACCTTTTTCTACACACTTCCCCGGGACCAAGCATTCCGCTCGAGCCAAGAGTCGCCAGCAGAGAGCACACTGAACAGCCGATGATCACAGCCGCCCTTTCCCTTCCTTTGGGGCTGATGGCGTCCAGGATCGGGAAACGAAAATGGGCAAAGTCCAGTCGAACGTGAGCGCCCAGGAATTCGTGTAGCATTGTGCAGATGATGCTAACGCTTTTAGCAGTGAAACGGCGGAACAAGCAGGCTCACCAACGTGCATGCGACCAATGGACGGATCAGGCGATTGCAATGAAATCAACTCCAATCCCGGTGAAGGCTGCTCCAAGACACGGAGAGGAGAAAGAAAAACAAATCAAGGCTTTAGCGATGCCAGTCGTGCCTTAACGCATTCAGAGCATGAGCAATGCAGCCGAGTCCACATTTTGCAAGAGAGAGCGGAGGGGAAAATATGGACAGTATTTACCTTTGAGACAGATTAAGATGAGTTTCCAAGTTTTCGCCCTCGGTACGGCTGGGGGCGGAGGCGGGGGCGGGAACGGAAGGCGAATCCGACCCCAAATGGTGGTTCGGTCATAATCATGTGATGCGGTGGTAGTGGCCCGGGTTTCGATTGCACTGCCGTAGCAGTAGCAGTGATGATGAATTCGCAGTATGAACCTGTGCAAAGTGGATGGATCATTCGACGTTCAGCCTTGGGATGTTCGATCTGCCCAAGCTTGGCCTATTATGTACAGTATATACACATGTTACATTGATCATACATTCCGACCCTGTCAGAAGAAGGACGAGATCATTAGGTCACATCTCATATTGAATCATAGCGTACGACGCTAAAGACACACTAGGCCCGGCCCTCACAACTTGGAATAAGAGTATCAATGGTCCACGACGCCCAGAGGTTTGCACAGCACAAAAATAGAGTGGGAAGCTTTGCCCACAATACAGCACACGATCTGGAACCCATCTTTTCTCTATCTCATCTTCGATTCAGGCCTAATTCGACGTGTGGCACCCCGCCACCACCATCGGAAGATATCAATACCTCCTCGTGGACCCGTATCTCGGCTGGCTCATGGACGGAGAACGCAGTCGCTGTGCCCATGCCCGATCCCGTTTCCGTTCCGGATCCAAGTTGGGCACTGGAAAATGATAGTTCATGGGCTTCGTGATATGCTTTGTCGTCCTACAGTGTTTATGTTGTCTCCATTTCGTCAGCATCATCCTTAGCACAGAAGAATCGACAGCCGCACAAGCGAACAGATTCAGTATGGTGTCAGGCTGAACCACTCGTTCACTCACCTCGACATAGTCTGTAGCAGGACGAGCTCCCGAGACGGGCTCGATGTATCGATTCTCCTGCAAGTCAAATGGAAATAGACACAAGCAACTGTCAGTTTCAATACACCCATACTGAATTTTGGCTCAGAAGATGAGTTACTCACCGTGCTTGCTCGTGCCCCCAGACCAAAGGAGGCTGTCATGCTCAAACGAGCGTTAAGAGCAGCCATGAATGATACAGCGTAGACCTTCGGCTGCACGATCCTGTGATGTTGAATTCGTCGGATTGAGTACAAGATGGAACATATGTTATACGTCAACCATGCACCCATTATATGTGTAGATATGCGCAACAAGAGATGGGGAAAGATTACCTGACACTCACGAGAAGAAATAGGTCATCGAATGGTTCGGGTTGATGCCGAACTGGATCATATATGCCAGTGCCCTACACACACGATCAAACTTTCAACATAAAATATTGTAGTGCAGGAGATCGTCGCGAATTGATTGGGAGAGGAGGTACCGCCCTCGTTCACTTACACAAGCGTTCCAGGAAGTTGAGACTCGACTGAAACTCTGTGACACAGTGCAAGATGTCAGCTAGCCCATCATCTACGGCAACGGCCCAAGCGATCGATCCGTTCTCACTGACCGAACTAATCGCTGGATCAAGTGATCGGTATGCGTCCACCCTGTCCGCGATCTGCGCAAACCCAACATGATCAAGCCCAACAAGATAAGGTCTGTGGCTAGACCGGCAGACAGCTTGTGGGTGAAAGCCAGGGCAGCGGCCAGAGTGGCGTCAGCCTCGGCAGCAAAGAAGCGTGAGGACGTAAGAGTTTGCTGGCAGTCTCTGCTCACCCAGAGATATAAGAATGGTTTCGCCTCCTGAACACATCATGCAGGGGATTGCGGCGGGGATGAAGTGGGTTCGAAAATCGACGTCAGCGAAGGGCAATTCTGTAGATGGCGAAGCAACGTGGCTCTAGTCTGTACCAATGAAGAGCGTGGACTGACCTTGCTGGCCTTGAGAAGCTTGATGATCACACTATCGTTCTGGGCAGAGATTCTCGACGCGATGACTCGTATAGCTATTGTCCCAGTGCACGATGCCAGGCTACAGCAGACGGGGAGCAGAACATTATGTCCGGTCAGCGCGTTTCCGTGACGAGTGGATAGGAAATGTATGATGATTTGTTGCTAGGCTGCTCCGTCGTGATGTGCGACAAGGCGACGTCTCTTCTTCTTCTTCTTCGTCTTCTTCTTCACTTACATCAAAGCCCCTATGACCATGGGAATAACAATCTTGTTACCGTTGAGTCGATAAGCTCTTTCGGTGAAGAACAGCTGCGAGAGATCATACCAGCGACGACCAGACATGAAGGGAGAAGGGTTTCCATGAAATTTGATCAGCCTGAAGACGCAATACACCACTGAATATAGTATCAGACACTCGACCACGCGCTGACAGCTTGCCAGCTGATGCACTGTCAGACTCACTTGAGCTACAGACACCGTCGCGACGTCCCATATCGCGAACCAAGCTATATAGTCAATGGTGTTAAAAGCAGCGTAATCCGTCCCGAAACCCTTGACAACTGTGAATGCACGTTGTTAGCGTCGCATCGTACACATACATATCCAAGTTACAAGAACTGGTCACCTTGTGGCCCTTTTGAAAAGTTGACCACAAGTTAGGAAAGTGGTCACCGTAACTGGGTGAATCTCGACTCACATAGTTGTATAATTCGGCATATCCAACTGGACAGAGAAACCCCAAGAAAGCGTAGGTCAGCATCAAGATCTGTATGCCAATGGCGTGAAGTGATAGCCCGCTCACAAGATGGTGGACCCCGTCACTAGCGCAGATATTGTATACTACCAGGCAGATAGGAGAGACAGCCGAAGTCGTTGTTCATCAGCTTGCGTTGTGAAAGGGTCTTCGACTTGGGCAAATGGCAGCGACGACGGGTGTACTGTTACTTCCCCTTGCACTCACTACTATGCATTTGATGCGGAGAGACTCGCGTTCTCTTGACCAACTTAACCAGAATATCAACTGATTGATGAAGACTCCAAAGAGAATCGAGTCGAAAACGAGGCTAGCATCGCCGGGAAGAACTTCGTGGGTTAGTTCTACAAACGTGATGTGAGGAAGGCAGGAAAAGAACGCAAAGAATACTTCGTACATCGTAGCTGCTCAGTCTTCACGACATAGCGTGAGGTCTTGCCATCCAGACTCACGCAAGTATATACGGTCCAAGAAAATCCAACGGATTAGCCAGGATGATAGATTTAAAGATAGCCTGGGTGGCCTGATCCTCTGTCTGTTCCGACATCGTAGTTTCAAGCAAAGGACAGATAGTACTCAGGGTAGTCTTGGTCGGCCCTTTGGAAACCGCGTCGCAGTGTCGTCTGCCGCTCTTGATGAAGTCGATGATCGCTTGCAAGATATGTCGGCTCGATAAGGATGGACAATAAAAATGTTCAATCAGACAATCGACGTTGGGGGTTACAACGCCATGCTACATGAGCTTGAAGAGCTGTGCAAGCTATACAGTACTATACCACTCAAGGACACCAGCTGGATTTGAAGAGTATAGTGACCAGGAATGATGTCCATCATACTTCACGCAATCTACCGAAGTTCGTTTACTGGCGGCTTACGATATATGGCAGGGTAGTGGAATACCGATGAAGGCGGATACTCCATAATGATGAGGAGGGCGGGAAACGAGTGAACTGAGACATGAATGAGGTGTGCGTGGGATCTCGGTATGAACAGTCAAGGTGACAAAACAGACCACATTATCGTTATCTCATCTTGCCCCTCCTACCCAGCTGGCTGGTCAGCTAGCCTCTTACGTAGAGGAGAGCGACGTGGTACTGTAAAGATCACTCGTACACTGGAACATCGTTCTCGGCAGAACACATGTGCTTGGCTGAGAGGTAGGGTAGCGTATTCTCTGCTCGCTGCACAGTAAGAAACCTCCTAACGTCAACATCGCAAGTACGGTACTTGTAGTCCTGGGTTGGAGCCGATCAACGTCGGGCCGGCCGTCAAGAGGCGCAAGAGTACGTATGCACGTAGTGGGGGCGGAAGACTTCTGTTGTCACCTACCTGCGACTCTTGTTTCTCAATAACGGCACCGTGCAACCGGTTCTCCCGTTATGCGATCACACGCAACGACTCTTACTAATTTACCCTAAATACCTTTCTCCCTCTCCTTACTACTAGCTGAGCGGCCGGGCGATCACATTGTTTGGCAGCTGAACATATCCTTGTTCTACTGTACCTGATCGTCACATCCGTTTGACATTGGAAGGCAAAGTGCCGGAATCGGCTAATTTCTCACTCTACCCCTGCCTTCCAATCATGCCGTACTCGTACCGTACTATACTTCGTACCGTACTCGTGGCGCAAGGTGCCATGTTTTCTAGCTGGCATACGCTATAGCATGTGGAACACACATACGATGACTGTCTTGCTTCTCTAGTAGTATACGTACATATGTGGCCGGAGGCGTCGGATAAGTCTACATCGTACGCATACAGCCAGCCATCACGAGCATACCATATCCGCCTGGCTGAGATGAGACTGGATGCATACCTCATGGGTTCGCATCAGAGACTCGAGCACCGGGAGGTGCAGTATTGATGTGACCGACCCATTATCGGTCCATCCATGACATAGCTTCACTCCAGTGCCATTCACCATCCCAGAAGCTGAAAGAGGTTTGCAACACCCTGTGAGCGCTTGTGCGATGACAGATAGACGATGGACACAGATCAACGTACCCCGCTCCGATGAGGCCACCCGCAGCTTGCCAGCGGCTTCGAGGAGAAATAATCGCCCAATCAGGTATCTGGTGTGACCAGCAGTGAGTTATGAGTCTATGACATGGTCCGTTGAACCAGAGTCGTACTCACAGGTACACCAGTCCGCAAAGGGAACAATCTAGTGGCGAGCTCAAGCCCCACGTCATCGTTGCCAGCAATGAGAACCGCTAGACCGCTTGCAGAAGTAGGATGTGGGTACAAGGAAATCAGACCTATGACAAGCTTCTTAGCTGATGTATACAGAGTCTGCATTTGCATGTGGTCCATGTACGAAGATCCAAACTCACCTGCGCCTCGGTCGTAGACCAGCTTATCCTCTAACAAGAAGACGCCCTTAGTCGGGAAGGTCACTGCCCCCAATGCGGATTCGACCAGTGCTTAGCCTTATTCAAGTCCACCTACACGGACCGCTGAACGTCGAAGCGCTGATGGAGGACAAGGGTCGACGGCTTCTTGCAACAAGGCGAACTCACGGGGAACTTTTGCTTGTTTGACCATCCAATTTGCATACAGATTCTCCTCTGGCCGCCCGATGACTACCACGCTCCCATCTCCAATCCTCTCCCCCGCCACACGTATCAGACCTTCTCTATCGTCGATGATTTCACTGTCCATCCGATGATATACGAATATGTCGTGCGCAACGCGTTTTGCGATATCTCGATGGACCGGGGACGTGGCTGGTATGATCAAGGTTATTGATCCTCTCGAAGACAAGATGCGAATCATAGGTCCGTATGCTCGGGGTGGCGTCAGGGGTCCAGCCTGTGCAATTTTCTCTTGTACCCATGATTCTCTATGTTTCCGCATTGTGATCCGATAACCATCTGCCATAGGCTTTGTCCGCAATTCTATTCGCTTGATATTGGTTCCTCTTAGATCGAGCGGGAAAGCCGGGTTATCCCCTCTCCATTGCCGGGCATTGACATCGAGTCTCGCCAATCGACCGGGTATATCAAGCTCGACTATCCTGATCCCAGCCCTACCGCCACTCTCTTGCGGGTTCGCAGTGGTAAGTGTAAACCCTTGACGGCGTTGCTCATCCCAGCTTTTCTGGGGAGGCAAATCCACAATGAAATCAGTGACGTGGGTTGAGCGAAGGACGTCCTCCCACCAATGACCTTTTCTAGGTATCTCAACCAACTTCACGGTGTCACTTGCTTGTTTGCCTGCCCATGAAGAGATTAGGTTGACATAGGCTTTGGAGTGCCTTGGAGGAACGTTGTCGTCTTCCGAGCCGTGGATTATGAGGATTGGGATGTCCACCAGATTCGAAAGGTAGAGGTCGTTATTGTAGGGAGCAAGGGACGACGATAGTATTCCTACTAGCGCGGGATCGGCATAGTGGGTTGAAGTGCTACCAAGATCATCAGCTCAAGCTTCAGATGCGTCCCGGTGGTGGCTACGCTTACGTCTCAGTGTAGGGGACGTAATGTTGTATGGTTAACCATCCAGAGGCAGCGACGACTGAGCAAGTTTTCAGCACGCTTCACATATGACGGACGCGAGGATGATCAATGAGGGTGCAGCATGACTTACGCCCGACTATTCTGTCCGCATACCGAGCTGCTAGATGCCACGCTCCTTGACCACCATTCGAATGGCCCATCAGGCTGCAAATAAGAGAATATTAGCATACGAAAAAGACGAATCCCTGATATAGATCGCTCACATCGTTTTGTCCGATGTCGCAAACCCGACATGTCTACTCAGATCGCTGAAAGCGTCTCGAGCAGCCCAGACATCCTCCATGCTCCCGCCGTGCCAATCTTCACCCCACTCATTCCTTCCAGTAGGCAGTACCGCCCAGACCCCAGGGATCTCGGGCATAGTCTCCTTCCAAGGAGAGGCGATTGCGTCCACGCCGGCACCATGCAGAGCTAGTATGACGGGCGGCAGAACTTTTTCGGATGTCGGCTGAACGGGTAAGGGTCTGCGAGGTGGTACGACCATAGCATGAGAGATGTGAGCTGGGGTCCCAGTCTGCGCCGGTGGTGGTGATGCGAATGAAATCCTGAAGGGAGGAAGGGCTTCATCTCCCAGGTCGAGATGTTGAAACTTGGGGTGCCAGACCAGAGTACGTGTATGTTGCCGCGGGTAGCCTGCTCTGATTTTGAGACGGACCTCGAATGATCGACAACAAGCGGGTAAAGCTGACTTCTGCTGCAACTTGACAGCAACCAGTCTTGTCTGTCCCGGCATGATTTTCACCTCTCGAGGCAACTCCACGGTGATCGAGTTCGCGAAAGTGCTTTCCACTCCCATCACAGTCACAACTTCTAACCCTTCTGGTAACCTTACTCCCACCGAGATCCAATTGCCCATGAACAGCCCTTCAATCACATCCGGTACTTTGCCGATACCTTCAACCAGCACGGCCTGATCTTCCTCTTCTTCCACTTCTATCTGCACCTTCATTCGAATCACTGGTGGATTGCCCACTCCCGGATCGCCAAACATCCTGATTTCGTATATCGCTCGGACGAGTATAAGATATTCTCCTGGGTCAAGTAACAGGGAGCGCGCGAAATTCGACGTTGAGGTGGACTGATCCCTTATACCATCTGGCGTACTGGCGAAATCGTAGATGTCGCCATTGTACCAGGTCACAGGTGTCTGCAGAATTTCGGAAGAGGACGACGGAGTGGAGGCGGAAGAAGTCGAAGGGATGAGAGCGAATTCGACCCCCTGAATCAGGTCAATGCGGATTGGAGTCTTCTCCTTGAGACCGATTCTAGGGACGCATAAGGTATTTCGCAGGGTGACTTGATATTGCAATGCTACCCAGCCATGATCTGATCGAAGCTGGTCCCATCTGGATATCTCATCAGATCGGGATCAAAGTAGCCGAAAGTGATGAATTGAGGTACCTCCAAGTTCTCACCTTATATCTGGATACACGACATTCGTGAAGCCATCGGCTCCGACCGGAAACCTCTTCCATCGCACTTTACCACCTTGACCAAGCTCGCTGGGCCAGGTTTCCGACTCGTCATATGGTCTCTGGGCGAAATTTCGGTCGGGATCTTCATTGAGGTCTACGAATGGAGCGAGAGGTGAGCCCATCAAGGGATGCTCTCGCATGCCACTTGATATGCCCACAAGTGATCAGCTGATGGTCCTACATCCGCTCCTTCTGAGCTGCGTAACATGTTTTCAGCTCACTAGGGAAAAGGACCGACAGCCTAGAGTCCGGCCCTTTCACTTGTAAGCTTGAGAAGACAACTAGATAAAGGTCGCCAGATGAGAGACGCTCACCTCCCATGTTGAGTCCAGCGCGACCTGCTTTGATGGCAGCATGGCGCCAAGTTGTGGTCGCTTTCAGGCTGCGCTCCGTAGCGATATCTTAGACAGACGGGTCAGCATAAGGCAGACTGATGTCCTCGGTGGGTTGTTAATGAGACGACAACGTGCTGTCAAGCAGGGTCGCCGTGTTGATGACCTGTATGCAAGCATCCCTGTCACTCCCGGCTCCTTATCGATAACCCCCACCGGTGATCGCCGAGTGGGTGGCCTGTTCCGTCGGAGAAACCCTGCAATATCAAAGCTCAAAGCTGCATCCTCCCTGTACAATCTTGATCTTGAAGATGGTTGACACTTTTTTCCGTGTCATCTACTTCCTTTCCAATCAAAGCTGGGGCCGAGACCGACAACTACACGACATGCCCCCTCGCCAAGGACATGACGTCCCTCCGCCTCCCAACTGGCCAGAAACGGTGACATACCTCCACAAATCAAGGCTTTCCCCTAGCTTTCCTCCGAGCCTCCTTCCTCTCCTTTACCATCCATCCACATCGCCCTCCACGGTCACAGCAGTGTCGAGGACGACTTATAACCCGCGGCCTATAAAGCACCCACCATCGATCATGATCAAGCGAATTGCCCAGATTGGACATCCGGCGAATGGGCAGTTTGGTCTATTCGCCAAGGGCAAGATCAAACCTGATGAGTTGATCATACCTTACTTGGGTGTCATACATGCAACTCTCACACCAGATGTTTCTGATGCCGCTTCGAATGGAGTCGAAGATGAAAAGAGCGGTGGTGATGTAGATGAGCATACTGAGAGCGACTATGACTTATCGCTACTCCGGCTCTCCGCGTCCGACATTCGGAACCCACACAATGCCCAGACCGGTGAAAGCACAGGAGGATATCACGTCTCCATTGGTGTTGACGCCGCGAAAGCGGGAAATGCGGCACGCTTCGTAAACGACTACAGAGGTATCAAGGACAAGCAACAAGGAGGGGCGAATGCCGAGTTCAGGCTTGGGCAAGGTGAGAATGGCGAGTTGAGGATGGAGATCTGGAGTCTGAAAGCTCAGGGAGGGAAGAACGCTAGTGCAAGCAAGGGAGGAATAGAGAAAGGGGAGGAAATACTGGTGTCGTATGGCAAAGGATGGTGGGGTGCTAGAAGGTGACGGTGCTCCGGCTCACCCTGCGCCGCGTATATCAGTGAACATGTGCATAATCATACAACAATGACGCAAAGTGTGAACTTTGCGGGTTTACGCCCATACCCATTGCCAACCGCCTCGATCTTCGCCTTCGACGAACCCGTCTTCAAACGCCTTCTTCGCCGTCGAAGCTCTCCCGCAAGGTCTTCTAATCATCCCGTACGGCTCCACCTCTTCTCCGTCACCCAATAAAAAGGTGTATCGGGAGACATCGTCTAAGGGTTCGTCTTCGCGAACGTTCGCTGTTGGTCCATCCTCCACCATCAGCGATCACACCCATCATCTGATCCTTCAAGTGGTCCGCATCGAGCGGTCAATGTGAAAGGGGCGGGGCTTACACGAAGGTTCGATCACCCCGACAGCGAATCTGCCGAATATCCAATCCGCGGCTTCGACGATCTTGATTCGACGCTCGCGATTCGTCCGGCTCATTTTCGGATCTTCGTTCTCCGAGACTAGTGGTGGTAAGATTGGCAGGGACGAAGAAGAGCTAAGATTTGGCTCCAGGATCAGGACTTGAAGCGGGGGGTCTCTGTGATGTGTGATTCAAGTGAATTGTAAAGTCAGCAGTCCTGAATATGTGTCCGGAGAGCTCGTCGGCATCTCAATTGAGGGCATGGCGAGTGAGTGATGAGTATGATTGGAAGCAAACGGAACGTACGATGGGTGCAGGCTCGATAGATGGTCAACAGCCGCCTTTGCGGCGGACAGCACATCCATATAATCTGACAAGCAGATCCTGATGCATCATAGAACAACGGATGCCCTGATCAGTTTTGATTGCATGGACATCATGATTACAGCTCAGTCGTAGTTAACTCACCCTTCTCGGAACTTTCTGCGGGAAGTCGGACTTGCTGTGCCCTCTCCCTTACTATCCTGCTCGCTTTGTCCAGTTTGATCAGCACCCTCACTAAACGCCTCCGACTCCGCCCCTACTGCATCGTATCCATCGCACGGACCGTCGTGTCCTTTTGGGGGTCGCCTGGCATGATCCTGAGGAGGCTCATTCTCATCGCCTTCCTCATCGATCATGAATGATCCTGCCAGATCATGTAGTATCACCACGCTGGGAAGTGGTACCAGCTGTGGGTGAGCTTGAGAGGTCGGCCGAGAAGGTGGTATGCGCTCGGTAGATTCTGAGAGGAGGGCTAGGAGGAGTTTCAGGTGCGCAGGCGTGGGGCAGTACCTGTGACCGACGACGAAGGATGCGGTATGCGATTGTGTTCGCAAAGGGGCAATTAAACTTCAGGTCAGACGTGTACAGATTCGGGATTACCAGATGGACCATGCATTCGGTACATACCTCATGTCAATCCTTCTAAGCCTCTGCAGTGCCTCAAAATGACCTCCATAACTCCTCAACCAATCCTCATCCTCCTCGACAAGCTTATCAATCGTATCCCCTCTCGAGCCAGAGATGATCAATACCCTCTCCCCTGCTCTGAGCCCTTCTGACGATATCGGAATGCGATGTCTGTTGGTGATAGTCCCTCTCTCTGCAGCTCTAACCTTGCCTCTTCCATCGCTGAGACTCCTACCTTCTTCTCCGTCATCTTCTAAATCATCAATCTGTCTGCGAGGGATATTTGTGAACGGAGGAGCATCATGAAGCCGGCGGTCCGCTCTTGAGAGATATTCGAGGGATAAGTGTATAGCACTCGTGCGTGGCGTGGGACCGATGACATAGCTTGTCGTGGGAAAGTATCTTGATGGACCTGCTGCATATGTGGCGGGGTCATGGTCCTGGATTTCCTGCTGGTTCGATGCGGGCGGAAGAAGGGCCGATATCGGTATTCTCGTCGGAGTCGGTCTGACAATAGTCCCCGCCATTATTCTTCCGTTGTCCCGATTATCAATGCCTCAGTGTCGGTGGTGAGGGAGTACAAACCAGGCTGGGAGGACCAAACATTCACTGAACTGCCAAACGTATCATTATTTCAGATCAAATCAAGAAGAGCAAGCGTAACGTGATCAGAAGGAAAGGATAGGGTGAGTGTAACCGGGTGGTGGTTGTCCTCCACTTCTCGCTCCTCGGTCACTCCAGGTGGAGGTGGTCCAGTCATACATCCATCTACCACATAGTCTTTTGCCAACTGGCCTCTCTGCGCAGACCATGACCAATGTGGAATGGCACATGCACAGAATACATCACCCATGTGAATGCATGGGGATGAGGATGAACAAAATCATGGGATCTATGTACAGGATTATATATGGGACATATGACAAACACTACGATGTACTGTATACAGAAACCTCTGAACCTCCTGTCCAACGTCGCGCCATCGTGCACTGTAAGCGTGATTTACGCCTACGGCTATTGCACTTGCCCCCAGCTTGCCTGCCCCCCCGCCCCCTACATCCTATCGTAGTCCTCCATCCCGCTCAAACCACCTCCCAGATCCATATCCAGATCATCTTCCTCGCCTGCCGATCTATCGTCCCCGCTCAAATATTCGCTCTTGACATTACTTCCCCTTCTACTGTCACCGCCGCCACCGGCTTGGCTCTCCCCTTTCTCCGGGGTGAGCGGTAGAGGTGTAGTGGCCTTGATGCCCCTGTAGGCTTTGTATTGCGATTCTGACATTGGTGAGCCGTCGGGGTTCACAGGCAAGGGGTGACTAATGGCGCATTCTTGGCCTTGTTCGGATTTGTCTGTGGGAGGTAAGAATGATGTGAAACATGGTATTGCGGGGTACATCAGCTGACATGTCTCGGGCGGCTGATTGATACGGCGAAAAGCCATCAAAAGCTGTATACTTACGATGCCTTGTGAGCGCATCCAGTCGAGCAAACTTCTTCCCACATCCCTCGCACTCAAACGGTCTCAGCCCCTCATGAAGCAACATGTGTCGCTTGCAATCATGTTGTCGAGCAAAACCAACGATGGCTAAGAAGGCAATGATATATCAGCAAGACTATCATTACGGGCACCGAGTGATGTTAATAACGGAGTAGGGTAGTGATGGTGATCGTTTGAAGACGAGGGCTGGTTGCACAAAAACACTCACACTTTGGACATCCGTCGTACAGACACTTGTAGGGCCTCTCATCGTTGTGGGATCTCAGATGACCTTTGAGGTTGAAATGCCTTGTGAACGTGCTTCCACATCCAGGCACTATTTCCCATACCCATCGCATCACCCGGCCAAGCTCGCGTCAGCACCTTGTCAAGCTCAGCTGCGAATAGAGAAACTCACCTGGACATTTAAAGACCCCGCTATTCGTTCGCCTGCTCGTACTAGCCATCTCAGTAGCGACGCTCGTGACCTTCATTTTCGCCACCCGTTTCTTCCCTCCTCTGCCAGAAGCTCCGCCAGCTGCCGGTGGCGCCCCGGCAGCCTGCGCCAAGAGCCCATTACTGACCGCTCCAAGCTGTGGTACTTGTACTCCTTCAGGCATGTCCATCCTGGGCGATTGATGAGAGAACGAGGAACCTTGCGACGAGATCGATAGAGCCGGCGAAGCAGATCTTATGGATGACGCTGACGAGTTTCGAGAATGTGACATGGATCTACCTCGATTCGTAGGTGGAAGAAGGGATCCGTCGTTCGCTGTTATACTCTGTAAGAAGTCGGCACTGTCGTTGCGAAAGTCGTAGTCAAAGGATAGGCTGTCGGTCAGCACTTGCACAGCTTTTTTTCTTTGGTAGCACAGTACACTTTTTCGCCACCCAGCCAGACACAGCTTCTTCGACGTGGTATGCCAGCCGGCCTAATCACTTCCGTTCGCACACACGCACACAGCATACGATACACAACACACGCCGATCGATCAAAAAGCATGAGGCCAAGTCATGTTATCCAGTGACGACCTTGCGAGCGAGGCGGATTGGGAGATTGCGTACGTTCTCGGATACAAATCAATCGGAGACACAGACACTGCCACTCACGTCGAACCGCCGGCGCCTACTCCCCATCCTGTGCCAACTCTTCCAAAGTCCTCCGATTTGGCTGCTCTTCTATGACCGTGAGCACTTACTCCTCTCACCGCGCCAGGTCTGAGTTGACCGAAAGGCGACGTCGAAGTGAATTCGACGCCATACCCAGGCGTTCCGGCTCCGGCTGCTGGATGGCTGCCTTCAGTGCCGCCAAACGATCGTCGTCGTCCACTTATCATCTGAGCCTGGTTATTCGCTGCCAATAGGTTTTGCGTCGATCCAGCAACGTTGGGGAACACGGAGGATCCAGATATGTCGCCGAATGTTGTCGTGAAGAATGGTGCGGAAGTCGTCCCAGGTAGTTCTGACGCACTGTGCGGATAAAGACCGATGGACTGGTAGAAAGCCATAGATGTGGGAGAAAACTCTCCTGGCTCGTACTTGAGGACCCCTCCCTGCGCATTCTGTTGAGCTGAAGTGTCGGTATTGAGCGGCGGGAGGCGGTTCCGCTGCGCCTGTAGCTGGCTAAGTTGATGAGCTTGACTGTTGGGATCTACGCCAGCGGGCGTCTGCTGTTGTGCTTGTTGCTGTAGGAGTTGTTGCTGCTGGTGTTGCTGTTGCTGCAGCAAGAACTGCTGGAAGGCATCTTGACCTTCTTGACCTGGCAGTAAACTAGGGTCGATACTGGGATTCGGGAAGGAGTTCTGATCTCCCTCACCCACGCCTGTACGCCAAGCATTGACAACGTTCCTCCACTGATCCGGTACAGCTTGGTCTTCTATAGCATTGGCCATCCCATTGTTCTGAGTAGCACCAGAGAAAAGGTTGAACAGCGCTTGTCGATCGAATGAGTCAGCAGTAGGTGAAGGCATGAAGGAGTCGGATTTTGCCCGTGGTCTCATCTGTCCGCTGACCCGGAGAGCATCCGAGCCTGGCTGACCCCATCCCTGAGAAGCTTGGAAAGCCATAGCGGTCGCGAAGTCCATTTGACTCTGGGCTTGGACCTGGGCCTGGGCGTTATTGTCACCTTGGCCCGCTTGTGTAAGCTGATCTGATGAATTAGGTCGAGAGAGGGGGTGAGATTGAGGCGGAGGCACATTGAAGCCATGTTGTTGCGGTTGTTGGCCTTGCTCTCCTTGTCCTTGCGAGCCATTCTGATTCTGCTGAGCCATGGCGCCTGCGCGACGCAGGGCGGCATCAAATAGTCCCTTGCCATCCTTCAATCCACTGATCGGTGTACTTGGCTGAATGTAGATCATTGGTCCATCTGCATTGGGTGCTATCGGACTGATGCCAGCCATGCCGGTCAAATGCTCCAATGCCGGATTAGTTGGCGGCAGCAGACCTCCGGACACCGCTCCTCCCAGGTCACCTTGACGAGGAGCACCGATACCACCGTGCTGAGGTCGACTGCTCGGTCCTGCAGCTGCCGCAGCAGTGATGATGTTGGGGAGCACGGGTGATGGACTGTGTTGATTAGGGATTATCAGTGCTGGTGGTGATTGAGGCTTGTTGAAGAAAGGCGAGCCTGCTTGAGATGAGCCGCCCGTTCTCTGGAACGACCCGTTCACAGGGGGGGAAGCGATCTTTGCCATGTCGTGTTGTTGAGCGAAAGGGCTAGAAGACCTTGAAGTGGGAAAAGAACCTTGCCGTGAGTGACCAGCGGAGACAGACGCGGGATTATGGGCTGGGAACGGCTGTGATGTTTGCTGGCCGGAAGATCCTTGGTCATTGAACGATTGTTGGTAAGGGGACGGCTCTCTCGAGGGAACATGAGATACAGAATGGGAGCTGTGGTGGGATGTGTTTGAGATGCTAATCGATTGGACGGCGTAGATGAGTCAGCTCAGGTGTAGTGAGGATAAAGGACTTGGGTACAGCTGGTCGATCACATCACGCAGCACGAATAGGATCATCCTTTCCTTTGAAATGAAACCCCCTCGGAAAAGTCCACTCCGAAGACGAGTGATGAATCTAACGGCAAAGCCGAGCATCTGCAATGCAGGGAAGGGGCTTTCTGTCGTCGCAAACAGCACAAGGGGAAGAGAGTGTGTGTGAAATGCATGCCAAGGGAATAATGACCTTGCGCACAAGGGGAAGGAGCTACTCACATTCTCTGTAGCTCGTTATGAAGAGCGTCTTGCTCGTTCATGCCCATGAGATCATCCATGCCAGCACCACTTTGAGGCTCATTTCCATAATTAGTAGACTGATCCATCTGTCCGGTGAAGTCTTGGCCCCATCCTCCTGTATTCTGCGGACCCGGAGTGAAAGCGGGATTGGAAAAGGGTGAAAACTGATCATAGATCGACGACTCGGCCATCGAATTGGCCGTACCTGGCGTCGTGTAGTCCAGGCCGGCCGATGAGGGAGTAGGTACAGGCGAATGGAAGGGACTGTATTGAGGTTGATTTTGCAGATTGTGGTACTGCTGTTGCTGTTGTTGTTGTAATTGATGTGGTATGCCGTCCTCGATACGCTGAGGGGTCCATTGCGGTTGTTGCTGTTGTTGTTGTTGTTGAAGGTGCTGTAGCTGTTGTTGTTGATGTTGAAGAAGATGCTGAGGCGCTTGTTGATGTTGTTGTTGCGCAAAAGTCCCGCCATCCGTCCTCTGCTGAGAACCAAACATGATGTCCCCAATAGCGGGCGAGGTGAAGCCAGCACCGGGGTGAGAATCGTTGCCTTGTCCCTGACGAGGGGCAGTAGCTATGAGCGTACTATCCGCTTCCGGGTTGAAAGGGAGCGATTCCTGGCGAAGTGACGATTGTCTCCTGTGTGGTATCGGGTTCCCCCCTGCGCCAAGATGGAACGATCTTGATGAACCGGAAGATGATGCACGGTTGTGCGGTTGCTGTTGATGTTGATGTTGATGTTGATGCTGTTGACCTCCATGTTGATGTTGTTGTGGTTGCTCGCCTATGCCTGCTCCAGCTCGTAGTGAGGCATTGCTTCCCTTCTTGTGAATATTCTGCGGTTCTTCGACAAGCGGCCTTCCATCCTGCGTCACAGTCATCATGTTTCCGTTTCCGTCTGTGCCAGCGGTATACGTCGAAGGGTTGTATGAGTAAGCGTTGAACGACGAAGAGTTTGAGGATGATCTGCGGGGCGGCTCTTGCGAGGAGAAGATCGCGTCGAATGACGGTGGGGAATTGTGATCGGTCATGATGATGGATAGCTAGTGGTGGGTTATGCGATCGGGTGGGAACTGATACCGATACTGATACGCGAGAAGTAGACACTTTGGTCAGTCGTTCCCGGTTGGCCGAAACGGGTCCTGAGCACAAAGTCTTCTATACAGTCGAGGAAGAATCGAAATTGCTGAGTACGATATAACTAACTGACTGATCCCGGTCCAAGGTGACTATGACTTTAGGTGTGGGTTCCGAATATAGAACCGATAACATGCGCGAAGGGTCAAGGTCGGCCCCTCTCTTATGCAATCCGATCAACGTGGTAGTGATTATACAATATATCGCGAGTGCCAAGAGATGTATGATCGAGCGATGCATATAGCAAGGTGTGTAAGCAGATTCATTGGAATGGAATGTGCGGCGGTGGACGGTGGTATTGTTGTTGAGGCGATGAAAGGTTAGCGTGGTAGCGTGGTAGTGTGGTAGCGTGGTATCCTAGAACGGATTAGGAAGTCCGAGAGCAGGGAAGGGAGGGAAGCTTGAGGCGATGCACCGTGACGGTGAAGATGACGGTGACGATAACTATCGATATTAGAAATGAACCCCGGAGGTAATCGACACTTTGTAATGAATATGATCATCCACCCCGTACCTGTACCTTTCTTTTTGTAATACTCTCAGTGTGTATTACAACATACGAAATACGGTACAAGGGATCTCAAAGATGGGCGTGGGCATCATCAACTGAACATTTATTGTTGGCGTGCAGGTTGTCCTTTGTTCATTTGTCAATCAAATCTCGGTAGTCGGCTATCCGTATCGCTGTCTATTGTGTATGCACATGGGTCCTTGCGAAAACACAAGGGAGTATGTGCTCTTTCTTGACACTGTTCTCTTTTCCTTTGATTCATCCATTGAGTGTTCCACATGTCCAATGTGCAAAGCTCGACAGTCTCAGAGACATTCCTTCGGTCACATACGATACACGGTTGACGATTAGTGTTCACTTCTCAAGCCTGCTGTGCAGGCTTGGTACAACGGCGCACGACAACAAGAGATTTTCCACATTTGATCAACGATAACTAATGTACTTCTGCTGCACAAGCTCCATACCTGCTCTCAAGAGCGGTCCAAAGCTTCACGCATACCGTACACCTCGTGCCCATATCACTGGCGATAAGGATTTCAAGCCAAGTAGTATCGACGTCAAAGGTAGTCGGTAGTAAGTACTCGAGTACAGTCGTCCATGATGTGTAGACATTGTTTTGCTCGATCGGCGATCCGGGACAAGGGACAAGGTGTGGCGCAGCCTTTATTGTTTAGCCTGGACCTGTGTTGCGTTTACTGGAATCCATCCGCAGTCCCACCTATACCTCTCTTTCGCACGTAAAACAAGTGGTTGTAAAGCTTCGCATCATCACTAGAGGATGTCTCATGCGTAATGGCAATGGCGGAGCGTAGACTCCACCGTTTAGTTATTATGCTCTAAATCTATCATCACCGTACCGCATATATGCGCGTTTGCCGCGCCGCCCGACTGCATACTTGTGACTGCTGTCTGTATATGAATGTCCATATGTCATACCCGAAATCAAAAGGAAAGGGAGCGAGAGCATGAAGGCCCGAAGGGCGGAGTGTTTGCGTATGTGCCTGGAGTCAATCCGCTGATATCGACCTTCAACCCAAAATAGTTCGTGCGAGGATGTATCGTGATCGAGGAAGAGTAGCTGGTACGCGATCGAGAGTCTGTATCGCCAATGATAGACAGAGATCAGCTCGGGCCTTAAAACTCGAAGATGCTTCAATCATCGGTCCAGAAATCGTTGTATGCTGTGAATTTTTGGAGCAGAAAACTCTTCTCACTGACCGTTCATAGCACGTCCCCTGCTATTTCCCACCATCTGAAAGCTTAACCTGCCGCCCATCCGCACCCCAGATCACAGGCTTCTTAAGAGGCATGCCCAATCTCAGCCTCTCGGCGTTCGACATCTGCGCCCGCCTGTTCACCTTGTTACTGCTAGCCCGCTTAAAGTGGAATGGGTCGGCGTGAGCTGCAGCTGCTGCATTATCGGCATAAGCGTTCGGGGTCCAAGGTGAGGCAGCATCTCTGGCGCCGGCGGCAGCAGCAGCGGTCGCCGAGATCATGGAGACGAGAGCTACAAGGAGGAAAAGGAGTTGGAACTTGCGGGGGAAAGTGAACATTGTGTGTGTATATAAGATCGGTTCGGTATGGTTCGGCTGGAATCGAAGAAGTGCGGGGCGGACGTTCACTTGTATTTATCGTTCCACTCAAGACGGAGTCAAGATCGTAAGGAGCGTAAGAGGTCGGGTTCAAGGAATGTAAGTAGTTGGTTTATGGAGACAGGCTATGCTAATCAAGATGGTCGATCATTCGTTAGATATCGTTGATAACGTGGAAAGGTAGATGAAGAGGGGATCAGTCCTATTTATCTACGCAGCTGTATCTCATCTTATATATTCCGCGCAGCTTTGCATGTTTACACAATGTATGTTTGATACATGCCTTACTTGTCGTATTCTGTGCAAGTCATCCTTGGAGACAATGTGGGAATCGCTCATCCGATGGACGACTACCACCGTTGTTATGGTTGTTTGTTGTTGTTGTTGTTATTGTTGTTGTTATTGTTGTTGTTATTCAGATCCGACGGGACGCCTATGATCCCTGGGAATCAGCTGGACCCTTTCTACCTTACCCTGCACATCATCCATCATCCATCAAAACAAAATTTAAATTATCCTCCCTGTTGTGTCGGGTGTGGTCGGGTGTGGTTGCTAGCGGTAGCAGTAGACTGCCCGATGATCTGATTCTTACGGCACATTTAGCAGAGCGACGAGCAGGAATGTCTGGAATGACTGTCATCTTTCGAGTCTGAGTCTCTCAAAGTGTCCCGACAGTAGATCAGTATCATTTCAGTGATCTTTCTGTCGATCTGCAGCTCCCAAGCACAGCAATCCAGACCAGAACAAGAACAAGAACGACTGCCACCTCTATCGCAGGGAGGGATCAACGCCATACAGCCTGTTCAACATGAATACTGCAGGGTCTGTAGTGAGTACCGGTTGCTCCGCAAGCTCGTGATGCATATATCCTCGGTCAGATTGCTTCAGAAGATGTTATGTGCTGATGGGATGAACTCTTGACTTGATCATATCCGGTCTATAGGCATACGGATGGGGTGTAAGTCTCGAGATCTCCCTCTGCTTCCTCTTCTTTTTCTCATTCTGGCGGACTTACCGCTCCACCGTTTGATCAGCAGATACATTGTGCGAATCTATCACTAATGTCATGCCGTTTGGGTGTATCTTTCCTCTATACCCAATCATATAGGCCCTCATCGTAGCAGCCGGCGTGTCGTTCTACTACGCCAAAAAGGAGATTGATGCCAGACGCAAGGACGCTCAGATCAGAGGTGCTAGGCCGATGGAGAAGCTCTCTTGTGAGTCTGCGAGTGCGGGACCTGAACACCCCGAGCCCCGAATCCCAGATCTCAATGGCACACTAGTCTCGCCAGGAAGCAATATCTGCCTTTTCTGAACGTGTAGCTGATTACCGACCTTTCCTATGCAATCGCTGTGTCCCATACGAACATCCGCTCTCACCTTGTTGTATATCATCTTCGTCCATCGTCATACCAAACGGTCCGACCTGAAATCATTTCTCATCCATCATTCCGCCATACTCATACCCATACTCATACTCACACTCACACTCGCTCCGTGTAGGGGAAGAGCGAATCAACCAGACCACACAAGATAAAGCGTTCAAGCCCGCTCAAGACGTCCGACCGGCGCCTGGTCAATCGTTCAAACCGCCCGAAAAGTAGTAACTGGTTATCGGGTTATCATCATTGGCCTAGCAAGAAGTGAAGGAACGAATGTTTCCCTATTCTAATAGTCTCGAACGATGATTCGTGCATGTTGTTTTATTCCCGCTCCATACGATGAATGAACGAGCGCACGTACGGGCTGAGCCGGACTGATACCATGTGGTGGTGTCTTACGAATATCGATCTATCGAATATTCTGAAAGGTCATTCATCATGTCGACTTGACTTGAACGATCTCACCCGCCGTAGATGACTACTGATATAGTATCTGAGCCACAGACCAGCACGCAGATGTATCATTTGAGAAACTGTGCACGAGATCGCATCTAACAGTACAGTTCCGATTTGCAGGATAGATGCACAATATATAGTATCATGATGATTTTCCGTTCCCGTGGGTCCCGCCCTCCAGACGTGTACCATATCCACAATGTACAATGAGAGAGTGTCCGTCCACCGTCTCATCATGGCAGCGGTGTGCTATGCAGAATGTGTCGTTTGATGCACCAATGGACCGCGCGCGCCGATCGAGTGGTGTCCATGATTTAGCGGCTGATACGGTATCGCGTCAGCCAATCGGTGAGAGAGGGACTTTGCCAATCCGGCCTCTTGGTATACCATCGTCTTCTTCCCCGTCTGAATCAACTCCAGCATCGCCATCTCGATGACCATCTCCCTTGACATCGTCGGCATCGATGTCGTGCACAGCCTCCTCAGCACGATCCCTTTCCTTCCCATGCTCTATTCCTGTCTGCGCCTCTATTTCAGTGCCTAGCACTTCCCCCAATGGCGTCCCCTCCCCATCATGACCCAATACTTCCGCACCCTCCTTTATAGCCAACTCCATCGCTTCCTTCTCAGCCTTCTCAGCTTCCCTAGCCCTATCTTCAGCTTCTTTAGCTATCCGCTCAGCCTCCTCAGCCTCTTCTTTAGCTTTCTTCTCAGCTTCTTCAGCTTCTTCTTTGGTTTTCTTCAGGCGCTCGAATTCTTGGACGGCAGGATCGTCGGCTCGCCAACGACCTATGTTCCTTGGAGATCAGCTTCCACCGTTGGTTGTTCGTTGACTGGCTGATACCTATCGTTCAATAGCGAAAATGGTTGACCTACCGAGGAAGCCATGATAGCTTGCAGCCCATGGACGTTGTTTCTCGTCCGTGAAAGGACTGACACTCGAATACGATCCAGCAGGTAATATCCTAGCCCGGAACACGCCAATTGCCGACGACATTAGCTCAACCTGCATCAAGATGACCCGCCAGGCTCAGGTGATTCGTTGAGAGTAAGCTGGGATTGCAAGTATGACCTACAGTACATCACCGACTCTGAGAGGCTCCTTCTTGTGGATGAGCGCTTCTGGCTTGAAGCCATATCGAGCAAGCAAATATCGATAGACGCAATCGGAGCTATGTTACACCAGATTCGATATCAGCCAGCGATACTACAATACACCGGCAAAGAGTCCAGAAACTTACAAGACACCAGGACCAGTCCATTCGAGCTGTGTACAAGGACGGACGTTAGCCGTCAGACGCCAAACCTGCCCAAATTCGCCACATCACACTGACCGCAGCGTCAGCTATGAACTCTTCCCCTTTCTCCTTCGCTTCCTGAACTTTGAGAGCGATTTCCTCAGACTTCTTCAGAGTTCGCCCCAGGACGTCGAGGAATACTGGATGACCAGGTCGGGCCATGAACGTCCATTGAGTAATTTGAACTGCTCGACTGAGACCTAGCTCCCGCTATTTGGAATTAATGGTAGTGTTCGGGCAGTCAGCATCCGCTCCACTTGTGGCATGAACGGGTCTGCTGATGCTCATTCGGTGAGAAATAGGGTCTTGAAGGGCGGAGAGGCGATACGGAGAGTGAGATCTGATGGTCAGGTCGTCCAGCACTCACCCAGTTATCCCACCCAAAAGCGATCGCATCAGACTCCACGCTGACCACCAACGCCGGCGGTCCGAGCTCAGCACCATCATCCACCAGCGGGCCATCAGACACGCTCGATCTCCCCGAGGGGATCTGCACGTCGTCCTCCAATGAGCCTGAGGCGTGCTTCGGCGCAAATGATGACAAAGGATGAGAAGAAGGTAAGTGGGGTGATGTCGAAAGGGATAAGAGTCTCGAGAGATGAGTGAGTAAAGGTGACGTCTCGGCGTGGTAGGGCATACCCCAAAGGTCGGCGTGTATGATGGGAGCGGCTGATCGAGCGGATTCACTGATCAATCCCGGCGCTTTGCTACAATGTATGAAGGGAGAACTGGCTTACTATCACTAGATCGCGGTCAAGATGCCAGATCAGCTCAACAATCTCCAAAGGTACGAACCATACTCGCTTACCTGTCCGTGTATATACCCCCTTCCACCAGCATTGCCTGTAAAACAAGGATCAGCGAGAGCAAAGAAGAGACCGTTGCTCAGTGGCCTCGATCCCAGGGAGATCTTTCATGTTGGAAGAGCGCAGAACCCACCATATACCTGAAAACATCAGTCTTCAGAACCTGTCTTGGCAGCGCGGCCCATATCTTCTCCGCTTTACTACCGCCAAACACCCCTTTGACCCAAGCTTTCAGCATCTCGTCGTCAAAGTACTTGATCTCCCACTCTGGCATGATCTCCTTCCACCTCGCGAATTGCCAAGGCAGGTCATCGACCGATTTGTCTGTCGTGATCACTTGGTCAGGTCGGGATGGGAGGGGCGCTATAGGCGGTCTCAGTGATAAGCGGGATAAGACGGGAGGTAACCATGAAGGTTTTCGTTTTGGAGAAGAAGTGGACGACTTGTGGAGAGGGAGGAGGTATTCCCGGTACATTGAGAGTAGCTCAGAGGTATATGCAGCCAGGGAGATGTTTCCCAGCTTGAGACCGTACTCGCTCAGGTCGTGCTTGGCGTCATATCCCTCTTGTAACTCTTCAATATGGGCGAGCATGTACCGTTCTATACCCGTGACGGGTATCACGTCGGGCAGTTGCCCTTGCCAGGTGAACCTGGACGCCGTCGACTCTCCTTGCGTTGCTGCACTGTCGCCGTTTTCAGAAGCGTCTTCGTAGCCTGAAGATGTCCACGGTATCCATTCTCTCCAGCTTCCGTCAGCTGTATTCTTCTGCTTGTCTCGTACCCCTGCGACCTTTTCAGAGGCAGGTTTCTCTCCCTCAATAGCCCCTCCGCCAGCCCGATGCTCGTTTTCACCTTGGGATGGCCAGAAACAGTGTGTTGCGGGCGAGGTATAGTCGTCCAATACATCCGCTGGTAAGGAGTAGCTCACTTTGGGGCTCTGAGCGAGGTTGGTATATAGCAGAATGCCAGCGAGGAGCGACGAGAGTAGGATGATAGGGGTTGACCGATTGCGCAAATTGTGATTGTTGATACGGAACATGACGAGATCAACCCTAGTCCAGTCCTCACTGTCTTGATCTACGATAAAACGAGTGAACGATCACATGTCGAAGAAGATTCGAGTTTTTCCAGTGCATTGCGTTGAGATCGCTGACCGCCTCTTCCAGTTGGTTATGCCTGAGTAGACAGACAAGCTAGTACGACTGAACGACTGGCGATCGTGTCAACAACCGAAGCCATTTTTAGCATGGCATAGCATGACATAGCATCATCTTAGAGATCCTGGACTGCTGCGCTGCACAGCGAACCCGATCTATCTGAGTCAGTAGGTTCTTCCCGACGGAAGCAGGTGGACGATCACTATCACTGCCGCAATCATTCGTTATTTGTCGCGTGTCGGAATGCATTGGGGTAGGTACAACAGTAACATGAGTAGATGGATATAGTATATAGTGTAAATGGACGATAAGGCTACATAGTTCAGATCAGAGTAAGGGGGAGATGCAATCTATCGCAAGTGTGACCTCAAGTGAAGCATATAACTAACGCGTATCGTATCAAAATCAGATTTTCAGAACAGCCCCGAACTTCCTTTGGGCAAGCAACGAGACTTCATCCCTAAACTCTCTCCAAACGATCCACCAATCCATTCCCGCCTCTCTTTGTTTCTGCCTCATCTTCAATGTTGGTGCTTGTGCTTCCCGTTCGTCCGCCACGGCGCCAACGCTAATCCTGGTTCCTTTGCCATTGTCTGCCAGTTTTTGCTCCAAGAGATCGCCAGTGGTCAAACGATGGTCGTTCGCGTGCTCCTCTGAGGGCCATTTCTCCCTCAACAGGACCCTCATCCACCGGATCACCTCCACGGCTCTGTCCAGTCCACCCAGGCCCCCAACATCATTCGCATTCTTGATCAGGTACGATTTCACTTTATCGCAATCCCTACTCGCTGGTCCGGACCCGTTCCGACTTTCGATCCAGCGCTCAATGACTTGTAAGACATCTTGCAACTCCGTCGACTTGAACAGAGCTGGCTTGGTCGGTCTACTGATCTTGAGCTGAGGCAATGCTTGTTTTGCGTCGCTGTTGATGACATTCTGAGCAGGAACCGATCCGGCCCTTGAGGTTTTCCCGCCAGGAGAGACAGACATCGATACACCCGTTCGTTCCCTCGATTGCCCTCTTGTCCCGTAATTTCCATAATTTCCGGGCTTGTGTAAAAGCCTTCTTCGACTCTGCTTGCGCCGCTCTTCCTCGATTATCTCCTTCCGCATATCATCAGGTAACGCTTGGAACACTTCCTGATCGATACCCAACTCTTTCAGCTCGGACAATCGGTACCCGCCAATGAGCATTTCCTCGACCTCGTCCGACCCGGTCAAATCAACCACACCAATTCCTTCGATAGTGGCAATGGTACCACCGTCCCCATCATTGACATAGTCCTGGGCAATGGAAGTCTCGTTTTGTGGGGTGTGTGCTCGATTGAACGCGCTGAATAAGGGTCGGTCGGCGAGTTGAGCGGCCTTCATTTGCGTCTTCATCTTTGGTCGTAACTGACGTGTGATATGCGCTGCTTCGTGCATCCTCCTAGGCTTCGAAGGAGATATCGTAGACGCCCTGTTACCACCTGCTACGGTCTCTGGCGGAGGAACCTCGGAGCCTGCGCGACTGGCCGACCGACGGGTCTGCGCGTAGTCGCGCTTCACTTCGTCCGCCAGTTCAGGAGGGAGGGCTGCGAGAAATGAAGGATCGATACCGTCTGATCCAGCTAGAGGTTGAGCAGTGGTGTCGGGAAGACGCGACGGTCCGGTGATTGGCGAAAGAGAACGTGACGCATGGAGATCCGGTAGGCCTGTGGTAGATTTGACCGACGTGATAGTCTCCGATTCAGCTTGCTGATGAGTTGAAGCCTTCTGCCCGCCACTGCCATATAGCTCTGATGCGGAGCAAGGCAACATCTGGTCCAAAGGCGTAACCTCTCTTTCGATCTTGCCGCCCTCAACTTTGCTCTTCGGCTGAAACCTCAAAATATCTTGACCAGCCTCGCGGTCAGCGTTCTTGTCTTCGGAGGGAGAGTCAAGCTTGGTGATCTGTATGCCTACGCCCCTCAGCTCTACAGGGTCAAGTTTCATCGCTCGAAGAAGTTTGACACTTTCTCTCGACAGAATCGAGGCGTCATCTGTCGGGTTGCCTCGGGGCCCGGACAGGGGCGATGAACGGTTGAATGTCTCGCACCATCCATGACCGAGAAACTGCCATCCATCACACGATCAGCACCAGCGAGCAGCTCACGATCGTCAAAGTAGGAACGATCTTGTAGCTCTGCAATGCACCAAAAGCTGTACCGAACTTACTTTGGGAGGTTCAATAGGCGCATCCGGATGGCGTTTCATCAATTTGAGGGTGATCTGTCTACCCCTGACACCGACGCTTTTCATTCTTTTGGAGACTTCAGCAGCCAAATCCGCAATGCACATTTCGGCTTGGTCTTGATTCTGGAATCTGATGCCATACTGAGGAGGACATGCGACATCAGCCGCTTCTCTCGTCCGTATTGTGCAAGAATAGGTATCCAGGGAAACAACCGTGATGATCGGTAACTGATCGGGTATAAGGTCAAGAGAACGCCAGACTCACGTTCATTTCCGCGCTGACACTCTTCCTGGCTTTATCAGGCTCCAGCTTCCTTTCGTCCATCCCCCTCAGGTAACCCCATAACATCTCACCGGTCTTCGGTCCCAGTACCCGTTGAAACGCTAGCTTGCTCACACCCATCAAAGCCTCCACTTTCGTCGACCCAAACTTCTCTTCGATCTTGGACTTGATCGAGTATCCTATCGAAGGGAAATCTTCAACATCCAGTGGAGCTAGAAAGGAGTCGATGTCCGATGGAAGAAGATGGGCCACACCTGCAGGCTTCGCTGATCGAGTAGCTAGTTTCGCTAGTAGGATATTGTGAGAGATTCCGATGGATACTGCGACACAATACAAAAAGTTCCGATCAGTACAGGGTGACTTGTACTGTTATTTCATTTGGCCCACAAGCAGCGGGACTCAGAGTTGAATCTGGCCAGACATACCTTCACAACCATCAGTGACTTTCCTCACATCGTGCCTGATCTTCTCCGCGATTTCGATTGCGGGATCACGCCGCCGCCGCTTGGACCGCAGATCTGCGAGACCCTGTTCTAGAAGCTCCGGCACACCCCCTCGAATCCCGTCCTCAGGTCCCTCTTGATCCGCTGAAGCCGGGTCATGGTTCATTCGGTCTTCCTCCGACGCCTCTTCGGGTGCCAGAGCTCTAGCATTGACCGCGCTCGTCACGTCGATCAGGGCCTCATCTACGCTAACGGCTTGAAGTTCGTCTGCGTACCCCATGAGAATCGTGTAGAAGGCGAGCGAGAACTTCTTGTATGTCTCGAATTCATATCTGTGTAGTGCGTAAAGTCAGTCAGGCGATGTCCATGACAGATTAGGATGGTATCAGGGTAACACGGTACTCACGGTATAGTCTGCAGCTCATCTCCGACCAGCGCTCTGGCCCTGCCGAGACTCATGCCATTCTTGACACCCTTAGCCCGAGCCTCGTATGAACAGCTCGCAATCTCACTCGTACTGCTCGCGCCTTTCCCAGCTTGCGAGTGACACACCACTATCGGTTTACCTCTCAGATGAGGTCTGGTGGCTAGACCGCATGAAACGAAGAAACAGTCAAAGTCGACGTGAAATATGACCTTCTCCACGTGACCGCTTACGCCGCCAGCAGCGTTGTTTATACGAGTGATAGGCAGTGACGAATTGGCGAAAGATAAGTGTGAGATGGTAGCGTTTGACGGACTGGTTAGAGACAGCTCTTCTGAGCGACGTTGAGCATCGGCGACGAGCACCTTCAGTTCGGCTTTCCAGGTTGACAGGTGATGTAACCTGCAACGACCAGACTTGTTATTTGAGGCATATCTTTCGGAAATACCGGTAACGAATGATCGATCGATCACACTGATCACTCACCTGCTGTTTTGATAGTAGCCATCGATGAATCCTCCTTCGTTTCCTCTTTCTGCTGTGTTCTTCAGCCTCCATTCCTGATTCTGCATGGCCTTTGCGGCATTCTCGTTGGACTCTTTCGAATAGTAAAACTCCCATGCGCCCTCCGGTTTCTGCACCTTAGGCGGTACGCGGGTCACGGTTGACGGAGAAGTACTTTCCACGTATCCTGCGTCGACCCAATGCGGTTTCTTTTGCTGCTTCCGCGGGCTTATGGGTATTGATAGCGCTGCGTGCGGTTTGAGAAGCGATTGAGACGCGGCGATACGGATGGAGGGCGCAGCAGGCGGTGGATCGCTAGGCAGAGAAGGAGCGGGTTTGACCTGGTCCTCTTCCGCTTCATTAGTGGAAATCTTCAGGGTAGGTGAAGGTGCTCTTGGCTGCGCGCTGACCGGCATGGCGTTCTGTGTTGTATCTGGCTGCTGAGTCGACCTGAAGAAACCCTCCATTCCTCTTCTACTCCCTTCTTCCCAGCCACCTTGAACTTGCAGTTTCCACCTAGACCAATCAAGCAGTTTGCCTTGTTCGCAGCTCTCCGTGATCCATCCTTCTCTGACAACTTTGTACCGCTCGAATTGCTTGAACTTGCTCTGCGTCAGCATCGGTGCGATGATAAACTTGACCATCCCCTTATTCCTCAACACGGGTCTCACTTCCCCTCCACGCTGTAAGATCATCTTTCGAAGCTCCTCCATCGGCGGGTGGGTGTTGCCGTTGATGTAGAACGATAGACCGGCAAAAATCTGAGGGATACCAGATTGGGCAGAAGCGAGCGCGATATCCCTGTTTTGGGTCTGCACTTTGATCTCCTTCTTGCGCATGTAGTCTCCGATATCACCAAATCTGTTGGGAGCATATTCGGGATTGGCGAGGTACGAATGCGGATCATCTTGGTCGATCACTTCGCTCCTCTTGGGCAAGTAAGACAGAGTGGTCTTGTTAGGGTGACTATCCGATGGCGACTCGTATCTCGGTCGCTTGATATCGATATTCCCATCGTTATTGATGGCAAAATCGAGGTCAATATCGTTGAAGAGATTGTCATCTGAGATAGGCGAGCTGGGGCGTTCATCCTCTCGTAGTCGTTTGAGTGGTTGGGGTGATGGGGGTTGAAGCGATTTTGGGGGTGGCGACGGTGGCGCTTGGATGGCTACGGTTGCCGCTTCATTCCAAAATGAGGGCGATGAGAGTGGGAAGGAGGATGTATTGGCTGACGCGGGCGGAGGCGTCCCATCCTGCTGAGACATGCCTTATACTACCATTCAAACAGGCGACGAGCCTACAGGAGATTCGCTATTGCCAAGATAGCGGAGAGACGAGATGAGGACTTTGGAAGGTGCATTTCGGCTGCATCACGTTTTTGGTCCTGCCCTGCATGCGTCGCGTTGTTTGTTGACGATCGAGAACATTACGACTTGTCAGCTTTCCCACGGTGTGGGCGTGGGCGTGGGCGTGGGCGTCCGCTGTTTGCTTCTTTCGGCTCATCCCACCTAAGACCCGGCTAAGAGAAAGTAAAGTAGCTTATAGGAGTGAAATACAGGCACAGGGGAATAGGGAATAGGTGATAGGGAATAGAGAACGCCCTGTTGCACCCCCTTCAATCCCTTACGTTTCAGCCTCTTATTCTCTCATCCCTCATCCCTCTCCTTCTCTCTTTCAGCCTGCCATCTCACCCTGGTCGAGGCCGTTTCTCCACAACAAGATAAAGAGAAATGCAACGAACAATGGAGGATGATCTCATGTATACTCACTGTATGCTTGCTGAAATGGTGGAAGACGCCTCCATGCAGGGACTGCTTGTATGGTGATGAATAGGACGAACACGACCAATACGCGGTGGAGCAGAGGTATTTACGGCAAGATGATGAAAGACGTAACAAAGCTTAAATCTCCTTGGCTTGGGTCGGGCTGCTGTTGGTCAGTAGTCGGTTGGTTGGTCGGCAGGACCCGGGACATCCGACATGGATGATAGGAAACAGGCCGGACACAAATCGAAAGGGAAGAACAATAGCGATTCTCTGGAAACTTGAAGCAAAGGGTATCCGGTCAGGGGGTCCTCCAGGTTACACACGGCTTACGCACTTCCCACGTACTTGATGTGCGTTTAGCGTCTTTTTAGCACATCCCATATTAAACTTACATGTGCCATAATCTGCTGTTGGACATCTCTCTCTCTCTCTCTCGCTCTGCCTCTATAATCCCATCGTCATTCGCCCGTCGCCTCAGAAGGACATCGCTCGAACATTAGACGTGTGTGTTTATTCGGCCACATCATCTTCTGTCTGTCCTTGCTTGCTTGCTCCGATCACCTCTTGCCTATCATCTATATTCTCGCTTTGTCGACCAAAGCGTGCCTACCTGTGCACTGTTCCTCTCGTCTGAAACGAAAGTCCACCTCCTCACTCTTACACCAGCACATTTTACCCGTCATTCGTCCCGACGCTCAAACCGCCTTCTCCTCACAGAGCGTTTCATCGGGGACCTGTCAAAGCCTTTCCCTTTTGTCCGACAGAACCGGTACAGCGACAGCACCACAACACATAAATCACAACCAGATCAGCAGCTCATGAGAAGACGAGGGAAGACCCTGGCTCATCAAGCTTCAGCTATCGTTGCTGCGAGTGTGTGTACCCATATTGTCGACACAAACAAGTAGCTGGCTAGCTGGTCAGTGCTCTCGCTTTCTCCTTCGACAGAGAGCGGACATAGCGTCCCACGATCCCCGCTGTGTCGTATCCAGACGACCATCAAGACAGTTCCTTACGCCCGCGGTCATAGCATAGCGATATTCGCCGTACCATCATCCCACATCGGTCTACGGTGATCTTATAGACCCTCGACAGATAACAATTCAGGTCGAGATCCCATCAAACGCCAACCAACCAGCCTGTCAGAGTGATTACCCATAAAATACACACACATCAGCTCGTCCCTCGTACCTCTTCTTTAGGCCTGTTTGAACCTCAATTCGTCCTCAGTGAAGTGTATACCCTCAGGTCAGGAGCGAAAGTCAAGCCAGAAGCCGGAACAGGTCACATTTACACAGAGATAGAAGAGAAGAACGGCGATAGGGATAGAGGGAAGGGAGAAAGAAGGACCGGAAGCCAAGGCAGATCAAGGCCTTGCGATCAAGCATCAAAAGTGACCTTCAGGTGAGTTGATTGGTGAATGAAAGCGAATGCTGCCAGTGTTATCCCCCTGTCCGATCCTTTGATCGGGTCCTGTCCGCTTGAACCTCCTCTTCTCTGAACATGACATGTATACCGACAAACCTCCCTTCGATATACACCACAACGACAAAGTCGTCGTAAAGCACTTCGGATCATATTCACCACAATATCATCCAGAGTTCTGGTCTATATATACTTGGTGTTCAGACAAACAGACGGATACGATAGTTGCATGGAGACACGCCGCATTCACCTAGCGCTAGCCTCAAGCTAACGCATTTTGCCTTTTTGTACCATCCTTATTGTTCATTTCGCCATCTGATCGACTTGGCTTAATACATCACCAACGCTCGTGCCCACCGCTATCGTCGTCATCTCTCAACCATTCGTTAACCCAGCCGAGCGACCAGTTTGAACAACGCTCTCTCAGCCTTCTCACCTTTTCTTCATTCTTCATCCAGTCTACCTCAAACATATCTTGAACCTCCCGTCCACCAGATAAGCGGAAGGTATTATCGTAGCAATAAGTCAAGATGGGCTGCACTCAATCAACAGAAGATGCCGCCGCCAAGGCTCGTAAGTCGCGAAGCTGAGCCGTATTCATCAGTAGATCGGAAGTTGACGGTCCGACATGGGGACTTTCTAGGTAACGCCGAGATTGACGAGCAGTTAAAGCGGGATCGAGCCAATTTACGCAATGAGATCAAGATGCTTCTGCTGGGAGCGGGAGAGTCGGGAAAGTCCACAGTGCTCAAGCAGATGAGACTGATCTACAACAAGTGACTTACACGTTCTTCAGGATGTGAGCGTTCTTGTGCTGATCACTGGGTTGTTCAATCAGACCCTATGACGCGGAAGAGCGAGACAGCTACAGGGAGATTGTATACTCCAACACCGTCCAATCCATGCGGTAAGTCGACTTCTCGAGGAGTGACTGGTCTTGTTGCTTAATGCTGATAACTACCATCACCTTTCGCAGAGTACTTCTTGATGGAGTACAGATGATGGAGATTCCGGTCGCACCCTCCAACCAGACAAGATGGGAGTTGATCATGGCCGCTCCGCCTCAGATCGAGGGTGATATTTTCCCTCCCAAACTTGCCGATGCGGTAGCTGGACTATGGAGAGATGCCGGCGTTCAACAAGCATTCGAGAGGAGGAATGAGCTGCAGTTGAATGACTCTGCTCCATAGTGAGTATGATCGGTTGGCACGGGCTATGTTCCAATCGCATGCTAATTTACAATTGCTCTGAAGCTACTTTGACGCCATTGCTCGAATCGCTCAACCGAACTACATGCCCACGGATCAAGACATCTTGAGAGCACGAGTGAAGACGACGGGTATCACGTGAGCAACGATTTATCTCCATTGCAAGATGCTGTTGATTTTGTCAACTTAACGAAATGACCCGCTGACAAATTACCGTCTCTTCTAGGGAGACCCACTTCAAGATCGGCGAGCTGACATACAAGCTCTTCGACGTTGGTGGTCAGCGATCCGAGCGACGAAAGTGGCTTAACATCTTTGACTCGGTCACTGCTTTGGTATTCTTGATCGCCATCAGCGAATGTGAGTGGCACACTTCACAACGACTCAACTATCCTCTTCAGAATCTTGATAGCTGATGCGACATCCATTCTGTAGATGATCAAAAGTTATATGAAGACGAAACAGTCAACCGAATGCAGGAGGCTATGACTCTGTTTGAATCTGTCGCCAATTCAAGGTAAGCTCAGGTTAGTTTTGCTGCCTGCGAAAGCGACCGAGCTGACCCATTGCAAATCTCATTACTTCAGATGGTTCACCAAGACATCGATCATTCTCTTCTTGAATAAGATCGACCTGTTCCGAGCCAAACTCCCGGTATCTCCCTTATCAAACACTTTCCCCGAGTATCGAGGAGGAAGCAATTACGACGCCGCTTGCTCGTTCTTGCTGGAGAAGTTTGTCAGCCTGAATAAGAATCCCTCGAAATCGATCTACGCTGTGAGTCGGCTCATGACAGCTAGCAGAGGCGCCTAGGAACGAAAGCTGATGACGGTATCAACACCTTGTTTAGCATTACACTGATGCTACTGATACGAAAGCTTTGTCGTTCGTCATTTCTGCCATCAAGTGAGTGGGGATGCTTTGCAATCATCCAGTCATATATCTAAACGATAACGCTGATTCCCGTATGCCCACCTGCAGCGACGTTATTATTCAAGTCAATTTGCGGGACTGCGGTCTTCTGTAGACATACCCGTCCCTTACCAAATCGTTCTGTTGATCTCGTTCATCGAGGACATCAAGCTGTTCAACTGCTGGTCATGGATCAGACTACCAAAACCCCCTGTCTTCTACATCTACCCACTTAGAAGGAACTGTTCCGGTCCTCTCACTCATAAATATCAACGGATTCATCACCCTGTCACCATCTATTGTACCACATAATGACTTCAGACTAGGGGAATCAAGCCCAACAGATCTTATTCCCCCCACCTATTATCTGGCTCCTCTTGTGAATGTGCGAACTCGTCCAATCATGTACCCTGCATGTTCTGATTGACTCCAGTATCCATCACCTATATACGTGATTCATCTCTATCCGCCGTCAGTCAAACATGCAAAGACGGGTATTCAGCCGATGGCTATGGCCACATACATCTGCATCTATCTATACGTGGCCTGCCACCGTACATGTCTAATGTTCCCTACGAGAAGTGGAGGTCGGCCAATGTTTGGTTTGGTTTGGTTCAACGCGACTGGTAAGTTACTGTGGAACCGACGGGTCCGTGAAGGGGATCTCAACGTTCTCCAGCATCTATGCTACGTCTATCAACTCAAACATACATCAGGCTGGCTCAGATGAGACTAGGCATGTTAGCCTAGTAGTCATATTCCGACACAGACATTAATATATTCGAGCCCACGAAGATGGACATCGATAGTAACCCTCACATCAACAATGGCGGGCCATCAACATCATCTTCTCCTTCGTCCACAGCTCCCGCTGCAGCCGCCCAACTGCCAGTGACGATACTCACCTCGAGGAGCTTCCCAGGTGTCAGTTCTTCTACTCGGATGGGGAACGTCTCTTGGTCCGAAGATGGGCAGTGCTTGTTCATGACTCGGAAGGGTGTGAATATCGTCGTGAGTACATGGATGACGATAGTATCACATTGGTAGTGTTGCACGGTGCAGTCATGACGAAGGTCCCGAACGAGCTGACTTGAGGCATGAATCGTTATCTTACTATCTACCCATACGTGATTCCTGAAAACTGAGCAGACACCCCATTTGGCGACAACACTTCCACCGCCAGCTACACTCGTGGACCCCACCGTATCGCTCGAGAACCCTCTACATCAGCTAAACGAGTCCAAGCGACGAGCGGCTCTAGCTTCTATCACTGACACGGGGAACGGCAACGGCGGTTTATCAGACGATGATAATCAGGAAGGCGAAGGAGGTGGTTTTCTCGATGAAAAAGATGAAGACGGGGAAGATGACAATGCAGCAACAGCAGGTAAAACTGGAACCGGAACAGGGTCCGGCACAAAGAAGCTTAGGAGGATGAGAAGACCTGATAATGGGGAGATCCGGTGGTGGGTCACCGGAATTGAGGTCGATAAAGATGGGTCTAGGGATGATGTGTATGGGTGGGCAGAGGTGGGGGGTGAGTCTAACATAGGATACGGTCAGAGTTGTAGTGTGTGGTGTCTCCTGTGGCTGAATGTCCGTCTCTCCCCTCGGCTGTTTGGTTACTCCTAGAGGAGTCAACGGCTATCTTGAGAGAGAAAGAAGTCACCACACGTCAAGCTATCTGGTCTCCCTCGAACCTCAGCGACATCGGAGGGTAAGCTCGCATGTGTTCTGTGAGACAATGAATGCTCGTGCTGACCGTTCCCAATCTGCTGGCCTAGCTGTCTCCTGGTGGTGCTGAGCAGCAGTATGCAGGTGTCTGTTTATGCGCCGAGAAACGACCCGTACAGCAAACAATGGGATGAGGTGAGATCTGGTCTGTTCAACTATACACTCTCACTTCACATCCATGATCCCCACCTAACACCCAACACTACACGCTCTATACTCCACATCCCGCTCCCAAGACCCCGAGCCTCAGCTACCGAGGTCCGTGGATGCTGCGAGTAGCATCCCGTGCGCGGCGGACCTGACGCTCTGCGTGACAGATCGCAGATCTGACGGCTTTGACGAAAGCACTTCTACCTCCACAAATGACGCAGCCAGAATTGACGGAGCAAGGCATGTTAGAGCTTCGCACCACTGGTAGGTTCCCTTGACACGTAGTCATACGAGTAGTTCCTAACGCTGACGGTATGGCTGGTCTGTCGTTAGCTCTTGCATGGTCATCTCAGCCACCGGTTGAATCGATGATTGGGATCGATGGAAGTCTCCTCGCTCTGTCCAACAGAGCAGCCAAGCTAGCTTTCTGGTCGTGAGTAGGGCTGTCCAGACGGACGAGGGGCCAATTCGCGGTGGTGCTCGCCAGCTTACTTTGTGAATAGGTACGGTCCACAAAAACGTTTCAAGCGTCTAGAAGTGGTAGATCTGCGTCTCAGGGGTGGATGGATCACAGACATAGCCTGGTCTCAATGGAAGCTCGAAGACGAGCGCACCTGTGGGCGCCTGGCGCGACTTCCATCGTAAGTTTGGACTACCTGCTGACATTGTCGCTTTATCGTCCACAGGTGAAGCACAGCTCGCGTTGTCCCTCACAGACGGCTCAATACGGCTATTGCATGTCAGGCGAAGTGTTGCAGCATATCCCGATAGTGATGGATCGCGAAGCTGGAAGCTGGAAGTGTCACAACCACTTATGTTGGATCGAGGCGACAAGAGGATCATAACATCTATTAAATGGATCGGGGTGAGCATCGCGAGATAGTGGTTGTGATCCAGTAACTGATCGCTGGCCGCACTTGGTTTCTAGGACGTGTTGGTCTGGACAAAGGCGGGCTCAGTGCATCTCTTTGCCGATAGAGACAATCAGACCGTCTCGTGGGAAGGCGTGCGAACGTTACGCCTAGCGAGGGTCGGCAATTGGGCGAGCGCAAATGGCGTGGGACCATGCGTTGGTGAGCTTAGCTCAACCCTCGGATAGAGCTGTGACTGCGAAAAGCTTACTCTGTGCGATCTATCCCAGGGATACATCGAATCAATCGGGATAACCTCCTCATCGTCTTATCCTCCCTGACAGCCCACCTGATAACCTCTTTCGCGACATCCCCGACGCTGGCACATCCGCACGAATCGCTCAAATTGACATTGGGCATGCGAGATGTCTTCGTAGATCAGCTTATGGCGGATCCACTGATCAAAGCGAGGTGGAGGGCGGCGCCTATTGAGCCTGATGGTTGGACGGCTCATACAGCTGGCTGGAGTGAGGTGGGATCGTGGGGGAATATAGGTACTTGGGTGACTGAGTGAGTGGACATACCCTTCTTATCTCCTGGTGCATAATCAGTTCGCTCAGTATCCCCTTGACAGCAAGGCTTGAACTCGAGACAGGACCGCAGCTGATAACCGAATGACAACGATCTTCCAGACCCGTCAACTTCCACAACCTGGACAGCGCGACTGAGGGGAAACGTGCAATAAGCCTCAACGTTGCGAACTTGGGCAAGACGGCGCCGGCTCCGGACATCTCCTTCATGGAAGCTTTACAGGCAGTATTGGACCGCCCGCCGAGATGTGAGTATTTGCGATGGCCAGACAGAGCTCAGGATCTGTTCTCCTATATCTGCCGGTGCAACGCTCTTTAAGCCTCATATCGCGTACTAAGAACTCGAAAGCTAGTCCCACATCAGCTGAGATGGTTCGCTACCAGCAGGACAGATTGTTGGAAAGGCTGTAGCGGAGTGCTTTTTGATCCAAGACTGACTCGTTACATCTTGTAGTGATACACATATCCCCCGGGAAGGTTTTGTTGCCGTATTTGCTACATTTGCACAGTCCCGCCGAGGGCACCGCGGCAACGAGCGAATTACTCGATCTCATCAAACGTCCTCCACCTATCTCGCCTTCAGCGACCGCCAGCAACTTGTCATCGTCCCTGTGGGGAGAAACCTCTCTCGATAGCTTGCGACTGAGGCTAGTCCTCGCGCAATGGTGCATTGTAAGTTGCCAGGACATACGAACGTACACGCTCACAGGACTTGACCGTTTGCTGACACCTTTCATCTGACAGGCGACCTTCACAGATGCTGCTGCCGAGTTCAAACAAGCTTCTGCACGGGTATCGGCTGCTATTGATCGCCGCCTTCTTATCATTCTCATACAATGGATCGGCAGTCTTCCTGAAGGACCTTCAAACAGTGGACCGACTGACAGGCAATTCGTCTCCCTTCTTGTCAAAGCGACGAAAGCCTTCAGTGATACCGATTCGAATCCGGCAATACAGGAAGTGGCTCACAGGCTAGCGACGCAGACCCGCGTGCTACAATCTGGTGGAAGCAATGCGGAAGACAATGCGTCCTCGGATGAACGATGCCCCGCTTGCAAGACCGAGGTGGCGGCTGATGGTGTTTGTGCCAAAGGCCACGTATGGGGTGAGTGAAGCTGCCTTAGCAAGTCAACGCGACTAAAGCTCATTCATCTCTCTTTTCATCAATCATCTATTGTTCTGGATCGGATCTGCCGAACACAGCCCGATGTTCCATCACACACCTACTCATCACTCACCCACACTACCGAGTCTGTTCGACCTGTCCGCTCGTCTCACTCTTACCTCGCAGAATCTTACAACCGCCCATCGTCACAGACCCTCAAGGTGTGGATCACGACTATCAGCGGTTCGAATCATCACAATCCACAAGCAGTACCGGTAATAGTGAGACGACCATCAATGGAGGAGCCGATACGTTAGTACAGAGGGCATTGGACGCTGCTACTTGTTGTATATCATGTGGCGGGCGATGGCAACGAGCGGTGTAGATATAGTTAAAATCATATGCATCACACTTTGTTCACGATTCGAGCAACGTGCTGTTGCTTGCAACGCTGATTACTTGCGCACTCTCTCTGCTGATCGTACGTATTCCGCACTCGAAGTGCAGCGTATCCAGAACTTATAGCGACAATACCACTGATTATCGCGGAGCCCGCTGTTATTACCAGGGCATAAACCGTGAGTTTTTTTTACCTGTCTTTTCATCGATCGCTGACTCTTCATGGACGATTCTTAGCACGATAGAATATGCATAGCTTGAATGAAGACTGGGGCTACGTGTTGTATATGTAGCGGGCTCTCGACTCGACGTTGGTTATTTCGGTCGAATAATGGTGCGGTGCGACGTGATGTCGACCGGCGATGAATCATGTATATCCCCCATGATACTTCTGCCCGCTCGTCCCTTTGCCTCGACCGCCAGCTGCAGAACCATTCGAAGCCCCTTTGATCTTGAGTCCACCTGCTGTTGATCCTCCCGCTTCTTTCGCCGCTTTAGCTGCCGCTTTCTCCTCCCTATCAAACTCTTCACCCCAGCCTTCTACTTTCCCACCCCCGTTCCCCTGCTTCCTCCATTCCGCCTCCCAATCTCTCTCACCGTCATCATGCCCATCGTCTTGTGAACGTTTGCCGCGTTTGCGCTTTTTCCTGCTTCCGCTTCCTCCTTCTCGATCTTCCGAAGTCACAGATGCTGACGTCGACTTGCTACCGGAGTTTGAGCGTACGGGCGTATCGACCAAAGGATTCCCGTTCTTGCTGTCTTTACTTCCCGCTTTCCCTTTACCCTTTGACGGGGTGGAATTACCACCGGAATTGATGTTCATAGCGTTCCCCAGCGCACGATTAAGCAGCGACTTAGCACCCCCTGTTCTACCTTGTCCTTTATTCGTAGGTGTATCGTTGTCGCCAGCCGTGGGTCCACCGGGCATCGACAATTTCCCGAACGAAATGACTTTCGCAGGCGCTGAATTCGGCGCATTCGAATGTGATGATAAAGAAGCAGAAGCTGATACTGAGGGAGACATGAGATCGTTGTGCGAGAATGGCATTTTCCCGTTCGCTTGAGCGTTTCGCCTACGATCCGACTTGGTTTGGGACCGCGAACCGCCTCGGTGATAGTCGTCGTCTCGTCGAGATGATGATGATGGTGGTCGAGGGGACCGTGAACGATCTCGATCTCGCTCTCGTTCCCGATCCCTTTGCCCTCGCGGTGTACGTTCTCTGTACTCCGAGTCCCACGGTCTTCTGCCGGCTGATCTACCTCCGTCCCTGTCGCGGTCCCGTTCAGATGACCCATGATTAGGTGTAGAGAAGCCCCCTCTTCCTCTTCCTCTGATGCTGACCCCGCTACTCTGATTTCCGCGTCGCGGTCCGTCGAACCAGCTAGGTTCATCGTCGCTATCTCCCAAAGCCGCCCTTTCCCGCTCTTTGGCCCGCATCCGCTCTTTCTCCTTCTCCCGACCTTTCTTGCCCGCATTCGATCCCGCAAAGTTCTTATACCCGCCAGTGATGAATGGTAGATTCTCGTAGTCGTCCTCGTCATCATCGAAACGGCTGTGAGTGGGAGGCGGAAGATCGGCATTGCGTGAAGAGCGGGAGAATGCAAATGGCCCACGGGTAGACATGGCGTAGGAGAACGCTGAGGGTGCCGTAAGACGGGCGAGCGAGCCACGGCGTTTCGAGCAGTCCTACACGCCAAGCAAGAACGAGCGCACGCCAAGCAGGAACGAGCGAGTCAGTCACAAGAACTATTCTCAGACTTGTCAAATCGCGATGTTTCACGGCACTCACATCGCCAAGGTGACCTTCTCGAGCACAGTTGTAGCACCACTCATCGCTCGCTTTACCCCCAATAGCTTCTTTCTCCCAGCCTTCCGCGCTCAGCTTCTCCTTCTGCACGTCCGTTCTCCCATCGTGAGATCGATAAGCATACACACGCCATATCGTATGGCATGTCTGTTGACAACCAAAATATCAGTTTAAGACGGATCGTGTGTCAGTTGAGCACGGCATTGACGGTTCACACGCGCAGCGCTCGGGACGTACATTTTCCATGTGATCCCGACTGCCGCACCTATCGCATCCTGTCCTTCTGGACATCCTCGATGCAGGATCTGGACAGTCTTGCTTCCTATGACCTCGTCCTCCGCATCCGAAACACACGAGTCCAACAGGGCAGTCTCTCCGCTCGTGATCATCTTCAGCCCCGCATGTAGTACACTGAACGACCAAGTCAAAGATGACTCAATCAGCAAGGCTCCCCCATTCCGATGACCCTCTCAGCAGAACAGGGTTCACGACGTTTTGTTCCGCAGGAAAAGAGTCAACTCACGATGATATGTTTGCAATCTTTACTCCTATGTCCAGGCCGTTTACAATTCTGGCAGATCTTGCTCTGATCTGCTGTAGCAAGAAACGTAGCTTCCACTTCCTTCGGCTCATCCTCGTCCGGATCGAAGTATCGTTTCGATCCCTGCAGACGCCGGAAAAGTCAGCTTAATGCATATCAAAGATCAGAAACAGGACAAAATCGATATGCATTTTGCCTTAAGTGGAGCAAGCGGCCCAAAGCTGAAAGACTGATAGACGTGCACCTACCTTGCTGATATCATCATCGACGAAATGAACCCCTTCCATAGGATCGTCATCATCCCCAGCTTGTCCTTGTCCATCTTCACCATCCGTCTCTTCTATATTCTTTATAGGTGAAGCAGTATCCACCAAAACATGCGATGGCAATAAGAGGCCGCCCTCCACCTCAACCTGATCGTGGGCGGAGTCGATCACCTTTCCCTTGCCCTTCTTATCCTGCTGCAATTGTCCGGCGGACGGTGCTGTTCTCGCCGATTGCAGTTCAACCTGAGGATCGTCTTCTTCCGTACTTGTTGAAGGCTTCACAGTGGGCATGAGGGAAGTTGAGAACAAGCCTGGTGGATCGAAATGCTCTGCCGATTCGTGCACCGTATCAGGTAACGGTGTAGTCTCCCGTATGGGTATCTCATCGATGAAGATGTCTCCAACAACTATCGCAGCACCGTCTCCGCTACGTCGCGATTCAGATTGTCTTTTGCTGGGCTCAGCACCATGTTTCTCACTATCGGCAACTGGAGACGGCGATCGTGAAATTTGGATATTGGAACCGGCAAATAATGATCTCGGCAAAGGCGTAAACGAGGTCGGGGCGTATGTAGAGGTGAATGGTGCAGGGCTCCGGCTAGGTCGTCTTGAAGATGGCAGCTTGGACGGACCTGCTGTTGCAGCGTTGTCCGTGAGCTTCGGCGTCGACTCAGCCTTACGGGGCGAGGCTGAGCGTGTACGCGAAGTAGGCTCTTCCTCCATTGCGATTCAGTCTATTGTAATCGGGTTCGTTGTTCCAGTGAGCGATGGCAGTCGATATTCAAGAATCCTGGGGAAGCTGTGGCAGCTGAAAGCGCGCCTTTTCGGACCAACCGGAAGTTACAGAATCGAAACCGAGAATCCCTTTCCCTGCACGTGCGCGAGTCGAACGACTAAGTCTATACGGTTTCTTGACGAAGCTATGATTGTCGCTATCGTGCTGGTGATGACGATATACATCTGTAAACTTGGACGATGTTCAGAAATCTTTGAAGGCAACGCTAAAGGGTGGAGGTGCGCATGGTATGCATGGTATGGCACATGGTATGGCACATGGCGCGTGTTGCCACTCAACGCCACAGTGAGCAGATGCCGGGTGAAGCTAAAAAAACCCGTACAGGTTACGATAACGGCGATCTCCGCTGCGTTGCGTTTTTCCCTTGCCTTAGAACCAAACCAGCTGTTACGACTAAGTTAAAGCGACAGCGCAAAAAGTAAAGTCCGGCCAGGCATGCATTCAAGTCACCAGTCACAACGACTACTCACTACTCACTGCTCTGCTCAGGTTGGTAAACTCATCAATCCTAGGCCCCACCTCATATCCGCTCATCGGGCATCAGATAGCCAGCCCAGATCAGGCTCGAAAGAACGCAGTCTCGCCTCTCGTGTGTCGTCCGCTCGGCCCAATACCTCTTGGCCCCAATCGAGTCGACTAAGCTGAGTCAAAGCGTAACTCGCTCGTATATCCCACGCGCCAGTCCGCGTTCTCTCATCTTCATCTGATCTCATAGAAGAGACAAATCGCCCAAAATGTCGTTCAAGAAGCACGACCGTAAGCTGCTCATCTCAACATTCACCGCATTTCCCCACGGAACGCTGACTTAGCCCCCTTCTCTTTCCCCCTTCATGTAGCCTCGAAACCTATCCATATCCCCACCACGGAGCTCGAGGTACAGCAGTACTGGAGGGATATTGACGCCTTCAAGACCTCTCAGAAGCTCTCTGAGGGTAAGCCTGAGTACAGCTTCTACGATGGCCCTCCCTTTGCTACCGGAAAGCCCCATTACGGTCACTTGCTCGCTGGTACCATCAAGGTGAGCTTTGACATGACGTTGAGTCATAAGCAGAAGCAGGTCTGTGTGAAGCTGATTAAGCATGATACATGGCTTAGGACGTTGTAACTCGACATGCCCACGCTACTGGACACCATGTTGAGCGACGATTCGGATGGGATACGCACGGTCTCCCTGTCGAGCACGAAATTGACAAAACTCTCAACATCAAGGGCAAGGACGATGTCATGAAGATGGGTATCGACAAGTACAACGCTGCCTGTAGGGAGATTGTCATGCGATACTCGGGAGAATGGAAGGATACCGTCGAGCGAATGGGAAGGTGGATCGACTTTGACACCGGATACAAGACGCTCGACCCTACGTTCATGGAGAGTGTGTGGTGGGTGTTCGGTCAGCTCTGGCAGAAAAACCAGGTCTACAGAGGTCTGAGAGTCATGCCTTACTCCACGGGATGTACCACTCCTCTGAGTAACTTTGAGGCTGGTGAAGATTACCGAATGACCTCGGATCCTGCCGGTGAGTTGTGATGACCGACTCTGTCGAGTCACACAGACTTTACGAAGCAGATGATGCCGCCTTACTAATCCAGCGTCTGGGGCTGCTCAGTTACCGTCTCTTTCCCTCTCGTCGACGACCCTTCCACCTCTCTCCTCGCATGGACTACCACACCCTACACCCTCCCTTCCAACCTTGCTCTCTGTGTGAACCCCGAGTTCACTTACATCAAGATCCACGATTTCGAGCGAGGACAGAACTTCATCCTCCTCGAATCCCTCCTCGGCACAATCTACAAGGAGTATCAGAACGGCAAGAAGCCCGATGCTCAGAAGGAACCCAAGTTCAAGAAGGTTGGGCAGTTTTCTGGGAAGGACATGGTTGGATGGAGATACGTGCCCATGTTCGACCACTTCACAGAACAGGTACGTCGGCTTCCGAGGCCCCGGTAGAATTTTAGCTGATGTGTCATACGCGGGCAGTACGAGGACCGAGCCTTCCGAGTGCTTGCCGATGGCTACGTAACCGACTCCTCTGGTACCGGTATCGTCCACCAGGCTCCTGCTTTCGGTGAAGACGATCACCGAATCTGTGTCGCTCACAAGGTCGTAAGAGACGATGAGATCCCTCCTTGTCCCATTGACGAAGCCGGTAAATTCACCGCCGAGGTGCCGGAGTACCAGGGCAAGCACGTTAAGGTGGGTGATGAATACGATTCTTGACCGATATGCGCAAGGGGAACAGCTGCTAATGCGTGATGGAGCAGGAGGCCGATCCCACCATTATCAAGGACCTTCAAAAGAAGGCTCGACTCATCAGCCGATCTGACATCATGCACTCCTACCCTTTCTGCTGGAGGTGAGCTATTCCTTCAAGGTTCCTCGTGATTGCCATATTAAACTGACACTGCGCTTCTTTGAAATTTAAGGTCCGGCACCCCACTTATCTACCGAGCCGTTCCTTCATGGTTTGTAAGAGTCGCCAATATCTCTGACAAGCTCGTCGCCAATAATCAAAAGACCCGATGGGTACCTGCCAACGTCGGAGAGGGTCGATTCGGAGGATGGATCAGGAACGCCAGAGATTGGAACATTTCGAGAAATCGATACTGGGGTACTCCTATCCCCCTTTGGGTCAGCGAGGACTACGAGGAGGTGAGTCCCTGCACATCACTACCCCATGCTATTTTCCGTGGGTCTTGTACTAATGCGACTGAATAGATCGTCGCCATCAGCTCCATTGCTGAGCTCGAGGAACTCTCCGGAAAGACGGGTATCACCGATCTGCATCGAGAGAGCATCGACAACATCACCATTCCCTCCAAGCAGGGTAAGGGAGAGCTCCGAAGGATCGAGGAAGTTTTCGACTGTTGGTTCGAGTCGGGAAGGTGAGTCGCGTGTTCGCGTTATCAGTCTGACCATATGTGCCTGTTCTAGGGCTGATTAAATACCTTTCTTCTCTCAAACTACAGCATGCCCTACGCTCAATCACACTTCCCCTTCGAGAACAAGGAGCGATTCCAGAAGTCCTATCCTGCCGATTTCGTCTCTGAGGGTATTGACCAGACTCGAGGCTGGTTCTACACCCTGTTGGTACTCGGTACCCACCTTTATGATACGGCCCCGTGGAAGAACCTGATCGTTACTGGTCTGGTTTTGGCTGCGTGAGTATACCCTTCTGGCATCTTCGACTTTGTCTTTGAGTGCTGACAATGTATGCCATCTTTGTAGTGACGGCAAGAAGATGTCAAAGAAGCTCAAGAACTATCCAGACCCTATGGAAGTAGTCAGCAAATACGGCGCGGACTGTGTTCGACTCTTCCTTGTAAACTCGCCCGTCGTACGAGCCGATAACCTTCGATTCAGGGAAGACGGTGTCCGAGAGATCTTGACAAACGTTATCCTGAAATGGATCAACTCGCTCAACTTCTACCTCGGTCAAGTTGAGCTTTACGACCAGACCACCGGAGACAAGTTTGTGTACGACCACGACGCGCCCAAGTCTACCAATGTTATGGACCGATGGATCCTCGCTACCTGCCAGACTCTCATTCAACACGTCGACACCGAGATGGCTGCCTACCGTCTGTACACCGTTATTCCTCGATTGCTCGACCTCATCTCCGACCTGACCAACTGGTACATCCGATTTAACCGATCCCGACTGAAGGGTTCAGGTGGTGTTGAAGACACCAGAGCGGCCTTGAACACTCTGTACGAGGTTCTCTTCACGCTCTGTTTGACCATGTCCTCCTTTACCCCCTTCACCTGTGAGACCGTCTACCAGGCCCTCCGACCCACCTCTCCCGCGCCCAAGGACCCCAAGCAAGACGTCCGATCCATTCACTTCTTGCCCTTCCCCTCAGTCCGAGCCGAGTACTTCGACCCCGTGATCGAACGACAGGTACAGAGGATGCGAGCTGTCATTGACCTTGGTCGAGTGATCAGAGATAAGAAGATGTTGAAGGTCAAGATCCCGCTCAAAGAACTGGTCATCTTCCACCACGACCAGGAGTACCTCGACGATGTCAAATCGCTCGAGTCCTACATCTGCGCCGAGCTCAATGTGCTCAACATCGTCTACACCTCCGACGAGGCCAAGACCGGTATCAAGTACAAAGCTGAAGCCGACTGGCCTACGCTCGGAAAGAAGCTTCGAAAGGATCTGGCGAAAGTCAAGAAGGCCCTTCCCGACATGACGACCGAGCAGTGCAAGGTGTTTGTCACTGAGGGTAAGACGGAGCTGGCCGGCATCGAGCTCATCACTGGTGATCTCGTCGTAACACGATTCGTCGAAGTTGCCGAAGAGGAGAAGAACAACTATGACTCTGCGTCGGATAACGACGTCATCATCGTTCTTGACATCCAGCGACATCCCGAACTCGATGCCTTGGCCCTTCTTCGAGCGTTGACTTCCCGAGTGAACAAACTCCGAAAAGAGGCCGGTCTGAAACCTTCAGACAAGGTCGACATCTACTACGAATACGACCAGGGAGAATCAGATGCTATCCAGCCTGCTTTGGAAGGCAACGAGGAGTACCTCGTCAAGCAGATTGGCGGTGTACCGACTCTCTTCTCTCAGAAGGGCGAGGACAAGAAGATCATCCAGGTTGAGAAGCGGACCAAGGATGCCGAGGACTTGGGCCAAGGAGAGCGATTTGTACTCTCACTTGCGTCCAGGGCATAGGCGGGGCGGGAGTGGCATAATATATAGAGCCATCTAGATGGTCCGTACGTAGTGAAGCGTAGGCTTTATTTTCTCTCCATACAGGGTACTAGATGCATTTGCTCCTTCTCTCACCAGATTCTGACACTGGTCATTCACTGTCTCCTCAGATATCGATATCTACCTACGTTAGGCGAAAGCGATCTTCAATTTCGCTCCAATGTCTTGAAACCATACAAGTATGTCATTATTGGACACTTCTATTTTACTGATAGTACCTTGCATCGTCTGCAAGGTATGTTCTGCGTTCTGATTCGCCTCAACGAGGGCAGTGATTGAAGTGCTAACGTGATCAATGAAAGCTTGAGTCACAAGAGTAGAGCCCTGTTCGGCCTGTTCCTGTAGGTCGTCAATGCAGGAGTCAGTTGAGCTTCGCTTGAGCGCACGCCTTACTCACTCCTGGCACTGACAGTGTTGCGAGGATAGCAACGGGATGAAAGAAGACAAAACCTCTCGCTAATCGCAGAGTACGGCGAGGTACGCCCTGCGCACCGTTCGATAACGCCCCTTCCCTCTCCAATCGGGAGACTTCCTCCTGGATTTGATGCGATACGTCTTTGACAAATGCCCATAGAAGACCTAAGATAACGGCGTAGATTTGCAGCGCTTGCGAGCTACGCCACATCGGCTGTCAATGATCCATGCCCCATCGAAATGAGACCTACTCACGAGATTAATCTTCTGATCAATACAACCCAATAAACCACGGAAGCAGCTGTCGCGAGGCAAATCAAACCCGCTAACCCGCGCTGCATCGCTTAGCTTCCAGACTCCTGTGCGCATTACAGCTGATATAGGGCATGACTAACCGCTTGACCATACCTTAGCTTTCAGGAAAGCCCAAGCCGAGAGGTGGAATTGTCGGTAATTTAATTGGGACGTACTCAATGCTGATTGTAGCTTGAACGTTGGGTAATTGATGATAAATTCAGTACTTTTCGTTGTTGATCGCTGAGCAGTCCTCGATGCATATCCGCTTCTTGGTATATATATATATATATATATTCACGTCCCCAGTCTTTCCCTTGTTGCACAGACGAATTACCGAGCGGTCGACCCAGAAAGAAGAGAATCGGGCTTAGAAGGCAAAAAATCTCCGTCATGATCGTCCTCGATCAGTGCCACTGAAACATCCTTTCGATAGATGCACCAAGATTATTTGATTCAAGCGAGCAGATCATTTTGTTCGCTAGCTTTAGCGTCTCTCATCGGAGAGCATATGCTTCGTTCTGCCTTCGACAAGACCTTTGGCCGGGCGCACTGTGCGGCGGCGATACTCCTGGGCCGTCATTGTGGCTCGAGCACACATGAGCTCTCCATCAGGCTTTGCCTTACTCGCTTGCCATCGGGTCAGATCTACCTGGAAACCCACTTGAGGTAGACTAGGGCGGGCGCGCATTGGTCGTTGGAAATAACGGCTCTCATCTGCACCCTCAAAGGAGACTTCAGCTACCTTCTCCGAGATCCCATCATGATTTACTCGTGTTTTCGCGGACAAATTTGAGGTCTAGCCCGACATTTCACTTCCGCGTCGAAGGACGCAGAATGAATAAGTCCGAAAGAGCTGATAAGCGGTCCTGATATTCCTGAGTTCGCATGCCTTGAAATCCTTCGAGCAGCCAATCGCCCAGCCTAAATCGCTCTCCATAGCAGACCTACATCCAATGTGGCCGGAGGACAAATGAGGGGTGCCGATGAGTCAAGATGACGGTTGTCGGTTACAAAATGGCATGAACAATCTGACCGTGACGAGCTTGTATCGTGTCTTAGTGACAATGATATCGATGACCATCGGGTGTGTTGGTTGTCATGGATCCGAATGGAGTTCAATCAAGTCCAAAGGTACTGATCGTTCTAAGCGAAGGCTTTCCCAGTGCGGTAAGCGATATGATTGGGCGCGTGTTCAGCCGTCTTCACAGACCATTGATGGGAGTTTGGGGTCCTTTTGGGGTTGCACAGAAAGGAGAAGGGCAGATAGATCTGCCCGATTCACACGATGCCACGATCGAAAGGAACCACTTTAAGGAGTAACGGATCCTCCCATGTCTTATGCGAGAATGATTTTAATAATATTCTACTTGGGCAAGAGCCTGGAAGCGCCGTAGCTATAACGGGCTAGACCCCAGCGTGTCAAGATCTTCAGCCGATACAGCTCATACATGCATCATCGGGCGGAGGGAGATCTCGCACATAGATCATTCGTATGTCAATGACACTGATGGTACGACAAACGAATGCGCCATCTGGAGGCACAGCGTAATCAAGTCTTCAGACATATATAATCTTCGACCCAGTCGTGCTACAGTACATGCCAGAACCTATCTCGAACCTTGTTCTGAATCATCCCACCCAACCTTCTTATCCCACCCAACCTTCTTATTAAGAACGCACGTCAAATATCCAACACGGGGGAATCTAGTGACGACATGTGAGCTACTGTCATACATACCACGTCAGTACATATACCTTGCTGATGGTCCCACATATTGCATCAACTTCTTTATCCAGGACGCGTATTAACACGGAAATCGGCGCCATGAAGGAGCCAACTGCGGACCAAGTGGCAACCTCGCCTAACGATTCCGGACCGAACATCACCCCGACTGCAGTGCCGTCCGCGGACTCTGTCCAAGCGGTACTTCGGGCGGAATACGATTCTTGGGATCATGATATGAGAGGTGTGTATCGATTGTCATGTCGTCGTCCGGTCTGTGACTCAATGTATTGCGAACAAGGCTGACAAGAGTTACCTCTGACAGTTTGTTCGCACGTGCTCATGGGAATCTTAGCGGTATACAACTATATGAGTCTTATGAATACTGGACATCTGTAAGTGCAGCCCTCAGCGCCTCCTTCCCTATACTGTATCACAGGATCGTGCATCGCCGTGCCCGTTTTACACCAGATTGTTGACTGACTCAGTTGATCCATCACTGTTTCAATAGCCATCCTCAACCTTGCGATCTCACCCTGGTCCCCCACATCGTGATAGCGCTCGTCGCTGTCCAATCTTATATAGAGCTCGAGATCGTCACAACGGGAAGGGAGAGGGATCTACCCGCCACTGCTAACAGCGGTCCTACGCTGAGGATTACCTTGGGAGCCTGTATGGCTGTCAGCGCTATGGCGACTGCCAGATTCCTGATTCTATCCGTGAGGGTAAGTGAGCGAGTGATTTTTCGCTCCGCACACTCGACGCATCGGCTGACTTGTCATTTCGTAACCGGTACATGTACATAGGCGGGTGGTCTCTGTGTTCCTTAAATTGCACAGTATGAATGCTTGGCCATTCGATTCAGTCATAAGATGCTTCATTTCCCGACGAATCATGCATGAGCCTCTGCTTCTCTGTGCACTATTCTCGAACGGCATCTCGCCACCAGACGCATAGACATGCTTCTTGGCTTTCTCGCTGTCTGTCAGATGAATCCCTCCCTTCGCCGCTACGAGTTTCGACCGTTCTTCAGTCCGTTTGCCTGGGGGCGGTGCCAAGTTCCAGCGCCCAGCGCTGATTTAATGGGTTCGCTGTCGAGTCGTACTCTATGAGCAAGTATAGTACTCGTACTACTGTCTCTCTCGCTCTGTCTCTGTCTCTGTCTCTGTCTCTGTCTCTGTCTCTGTCTCTGTCTCTGTCTCTGTCTCTGTCTCTGTCTCTGTCTCTGTCTCTGTCTCTG